>NDGM011185853.1:0-22274 GCA_002564305.1 Octomys mimax
GCCAGTTTTCTGCCAACAGAAAGTGTACCTCATCTCAGTTTGTTGAACAATCATATGAACAAGGAAGTTGTATATAAAAGCCTTTGTGCTTCTAAAATACTCCATGGTATTTTCCTCAGATTTGAATTCTCAGATGCTGTTACCAGACACCCCAGCTCCACTGCTTCAAGGAAGGCTAGCGAAAAGTCAAGGCATCTGGGAGACCAGACATATGGAAAGTCTGCTGAGGTTGGGCTCTTCAGAAGTAGGTCCGAAATTAGGCAGTGTGGTTGCTGACTGGGGCTAATTATCTGTGAAAAGAAGGGGAAAGAAGCAGGATTGGACAGAGAACAAAGCTGAAATGCTACGCAGCCCCCAACAAATCCTTTGGCACCAGAAGCAAATTCTAGAGAGCAACTTGCTTGCCAATGCTGTCATCTTAAAATGGCCTTGTCCTGAAGCCCTCACCTCACTCGGTCATGGGATGGCAGTCAAGCAAGGTAATTTACTGTACATAGACAGTGGCTGGAGGCAGGCTGCCCTCTGTGCTTCTACAGCTAGCAAGTCCTAGAAGGGCATTCTGGGCATCTTATCTCCAAGCCTACTGCAGGTTTCATAGACCACATGGTACAATCAAAGCTTGTTGAGCAAGTGACACAACCTGGAGCCAGCACTAAAGACTGCTGTGTTGCTAGATAAAAATGGACTTGACTAGTGTCACTGGCATGTAGCTCATGAACCACAGGTTCTGGGAAAAGATGTGCATCTTACTTTTTTCCGTCTGTCAAAAAGGACAGAAATGAAGCTTAAGTATGCGTAAGGAGGAGGGTGTTCATAGAAGTTAGCTCAACCCTATATGGTTTTGATGTTTTTAGTATTTCTGCCACAAAACAAAGTAAAAAGAAATAAGCATTTTCAAACTAGGGTTAAATTCACTCATCAATGAAAATAGAATACCATGGTTTCTCAACCATGAATTCATAAGTGTTAATGAGCAGGGACACTGTCAGTTTCAAGAAGCTTCCCGTTTCTTTTGAGAGCTGTGGACAAAAGCCCCTCATATGTTTTATGTGTATTTTATGGACAGTTGAGTGTTTCAGTAGTTTCTGAATATGTGCCCACATATAGATACTGTGAATTATACATATTTTAGCAATTCTTATACCAGTCAAGTTCTAATTCATAACTAAATTACAAAATTTGTTATTTTCTCTAATAGTAGTATGTTTGAGTATAATTTATCAAGAAATTATTTTCTTATACATGACCAGAATTACTGATTCTTTACTTACATGGTATTCAATTTCAAGGAATCATCACCAGTCTTCACACACAAACATGAAAGGGTCAACTAACTAATTTTAAGATTTTAAGATGTTGACACTGAAAAACTTTTGACTATTCCAAATACGAGCATTGATATTTACTGTACCTATTGTTGGACTAATTCCTGCCATCAATAATGTACATGTCAATTCAGCCTTAAAGAGATCACAGGGTGGCCTGATAAGCTTTGAGCATAGAAAATAAGAAGCGAATGCCCTTCCTAGATAATATTAGCCTCTAGATAATGTTAACGATGCATTAGTTATGTATGAATGGTATTAATCATCACAGGAGTTCCATACCATTACTGTTTATATTAGGACAGCATAATAATTATTGGCATGGCTCTGCAGTCTCAGGTTGGAGCAAATCATTCTCCTAGCATCTTCACTAACACACATTGCAAGACTACCAACTACCCTTTGCATTAATACATATTCTAGAATATTCCTGAGAATGCATACCTAGTATATGTGCAACTGACCAAAAAAGGTTTTAGTTAGTATCTGCATATTACATCTGCTGGGCAATAACTTAACAAGTTTAGAATAACAGTCACTCTGTTTTAGGGATATGGTAGAGTGATTCTCAGCACCAATGGAAACTTATCTGTTTATCTACAGCTGTTAGGTTCTTCTGATATATATCAAGCGAGAGAGAGAGCTTCTAATGGTTCAAAGAAAGCTTGGATTCTAAGTCTTAATTATAGGTTAAAGACCCCCTCACTCCGTTCATATGACGACATTCCAGCCCCGGTTTCCAGAATAGAACCATGTTTGGAGATTAGGTCTTTGAAGAGAGGGTGGAACTAAAATGAAGCCAGTCCAGGTTAGATCCCACCCCAGTGTAACTGGGGTCTTTGTAGTAGGACAAGACACCAGAAATACACACAGAGAAAAGGTCATGTGAGGACAAAAGTTGTCAGCCTGCAAGCTGACAAAAGAGACTTTAGAACAAACCAAACCTGCTCCTTGATTGATTTTATACTTCTAACTTCCAATACAATGATAAACTTATTTTTCTTCAGCCCTCCAATCTGTGGAATTTTGCTATGGCAGGACTAGCAAACCACAGTGCTATCTTGGTCAGAATATGTGCTTGCAATTTTGTTGCATAAGGAATTATGGAAGGAATTCTGTGACCCGAATCATGGAAAGAGTACGTTTGTGCACCAAGGTAGCACTGCAGAATAAATTCATTCCTCTTGGGTTTTACAACATAGATTGTTTTGTATGTTACAGCCATAGTCAGCTTCCAACTAAATAAATATTGACCAGATGTTAGGCACATGAACAATCACACAGTTTGTTCAATAAGTTGAAAGATTATGGGCTTTTAAAAGTTTTTACTTACATGGTTACAAGATGTAGATGTGACAGCTCTCTATTAGCAGGATTCAGCTAGATTTCTACTTGGAATAAAGAACAGAAATCCTCCAATCAGAGGCTGTGGTAGGAATTGGTTTGGAATCCTCAGCTTGAAGTTCTGTAACAATAGGAAAATACATTAGGACTGGCTTGATGATTTCACTTTGTTCATTAAAGGTTAAATGCACTGTACATTGTTTCTGGCCAGTCTATATCTTGAACACTACTTACAATAAGAATTTCTAAGATTTAGTATACTTGTTAGCTAGTTACACTCAACCCTCATTTCTAGATATGAATTTGGAGTTTGATTCTCTGACATGCAAACTCAGCACCTGATATTCCTATTCAGGTGTGAGCCAGCAGTTCCTAGGTCATAGAGTAAAATTGACAAATCCACGTATATCACATATGACACAGCCGATAATGAAGCTTTCTCTTTTATTAATTTGATTTTTAAGATTTTGACATAATTTCAGACTGTCAAAATAATGCCCAGATGCCCAGAACTTCCTATAACTTTCTGCCATATTATGCCCCTCACCCCTTTTTTTGTTGTTGAGATAGCATCTCATTATGTGGTACAGGCTGGCCTTGAACTCATGGCGATCCTCCTGGCTCAGCCTTCGGAATGCTGGGATTACAAGCATGTGCCACTCCACCTGGCTTTTTTTTTTTTTCTCCACTGTTGCTCTTATTCTTACTATCTTCTACTCAAAATATTTCATAGTACATTTTCAAAACAAAGACACAGTCCTCATGACTGTGAGATAATTCAAATCTGGAAATCAACGTTTGGAAATGATGATTTTTAATTGCTTATTCTTTCTATGGTTTTTAGTTGTTGTCTTTTTTAATGCAAAAGAGGAGTATTTTTCTCTTGTATGATATCTGTGTCACTATGATCTCAGGAATTCATATGGTACTCATTAAGTTCTATTCTCCCTTTGTCCTAGTTTATTCTGATGTTCAAATTGTTCAGAGCTTGTCAACAGAAGCTCCATTCACACTAGGTTCTGAGTCTTTTTGATATGTTTTGTCATTCTTTAAGCCCACCCTTTCTTTTTGGCATAATATATTTCAGCATCACTTTATACATATAGTCATCTACATACAAACACACATGCATTTCTAAATCTAAGTATAGAAGTAAATCATGGACAATGTAATAGGCCATTTGGCTGGAACAACAGAAGCAAGGTGCTTACAGTTACTTTTCCTCTCTAGTGTGTATGGGACCCTGCCTTTGGATTTGTGGTTGAAAAATGCTTTTATCTTTGGTGAAACTGGCACCAGGGGTGCTAATAATTTCCTGGAAGTCCCTTTGGAGTAAAATATCTCTGCCTGGTAATGCCTCAATTAGTTCTAATTTAAGTCTTATCCTCTCCTCTTCTCATTAAAAGCTTTGCTCAAATCCCATCTACGCCTATTCCAATCTTCAAGAAATTCTGAGAAGGCTCCTCTGCACATGGTATGTCAAAATATGAGTAGCTCCAGTGGTCATGTAACCAGTAGTCATGACCATTCCAACCACACGTGAATCTGTAGCTCTACACCAAGTGTCCTCTCCTCTGACATTAGTTAGCAATGTTTTCTACTCAAGCACAGCAATGGGAATGAGAACGCTCATTTTTACTTTCAAATGCTAATTGGCCTTTGCCAATGGTAGAAAATATTTTTAATTTCTTAATGTGCTAAAGGATCAACAAATGGTTATATTTATCGGGATAAAATCCCTAATGATTTTAGGAAGAGTAGGGGTAACAGAAGTAGTAGTTTCAAAAATAATTGACTTTTGGTAGATACTACTTAGAATTTAACAGAAACTATTCCCAGTCCCTTTCCTTGTTACTAGTCACCCTAAAGTTCAGAGAGCCAAACGTTTTCCTTCTCCAGGTTCCCCTACAACTAGGGGCTGCCACATACTGCATTTTTAGTGCATGACATGTGAAGAAAGTTCTCTAAAGACTTAGGGAAATCCCTAGACGAGCTTATCTTCTTTGGTATTAAAGAACAATGAAAACTGAGGCTCATTACTTTTTCTTTGTCTCATTGCCCTAAATGCTAACATCCTGGCTGAAAGTGAAAGGGCTATACAGTGATCCTGAAAGAAAAGACAGAGAAAATGGCAGCACAGCCAGACCTAACCTCGCTAAGCCAAAGCAAACAGGCTACTACCACCAATTTCCCTTTGCATTCCTTGTTAGGCAACCTGTTAATTATGTCAGCTTGTACAAGAGAAGTTTAACTAAAGCAGCTCAGCAATTCCACAATCTAGGGTGTGGAAGACCCACCCTAGGGCAGCTTACCACCTAGATGGTAGAAAGGGGAAGTGAAGGAAGACACATCTGCTGCTGTTTCCGTCACTTTCATCTTGGGTGTCATCTCCTGGCTTTCAGCTCAAACTCGTTGGTTTCCAGGGCAGATCCTTTAGCCCTTCAGCACGGACTCTACAGCCTTCCATCACAGAAACATCAGCCTCCCGATACAGTCTCATACAGGACACTGCAGGGAGCTCCAGACCTTCAGCCGAGTCTTCTGGTATCCAGACAGTCCTGTGCTTTTCCTCATCCAACTCTGTGGGTGGCCACTGGAAGCCAATCATGTAAATTCATATGTGTTTGTATATCTTGTGTTATACTAGTTTCTCTACTAAATACTGACTGATACTGGCGAGAAAGGAAAACACCAATTCTGTTTAATCAGTTGGCTATTCTGAGAAATAGAAAAATGCTATTCATCTTTTCTTTTAAATCTGAGAACCACAAACTTGAAATTCTACACTTATATGCAAAAGGCACTTCTGGGGAAGGGCAGTGGATTTCTTTTCACTCATAGTCATATAAGGTGTGATAAAACAATGCCACGCATAAATACTGTACATTGTGTATTGCAAACATGTATACTTTAAATTAAAATATTTTTTAAACTAAAAGCATGTTGTCTTTAATCCCCTTCAGTATAGTCCTCCTTGCCTTGAACACACTTATCGAAATCTTGCTGCTTTCTGAAGCTGTTCTGGATGTTCACTTTCATGAGTGTCTTTACCTGTGTTCTTGTGGCGACCTTAATGTCCTGAATAGCTGTAGAACAGTTATCTTTTGTAGTCGTTTTGACTTTGAGGAAATGCCAGGAGTCTCATGGTACCAGATCTGGTGGAAAAGGTAGATGAGGATGCACTGTAATATTTTTACAGACCTATCTTTTCATTGGATGGCAATTGGCAGCAGCATTCACTGTATTTTTTATCATAGTTCCTAAAGAGATTAATCAAAAAGGACTTCAAGAACTACTTTAGAAGGTGGTACATGAGGGCTAGCAAGATAGCTCAGAGGAGCAAGCACCTGCTTAGGCAAGTGCAAGGACCAGGGTTCAATCCCACGCACCAAGTGCTGTGCTGGCCCACCCCTGGGTACACTGAGCAGGCCACTGAGACTGGACATGGTGGTGCACACCTGTAATTCCAGTGCTGGGGGGGCAGAAAAGAGGAGGATCACTAGGAGTCCAAGTTGTGTAGTGCAACCCTATACTAAATACATAAAACAGAAAAAGAAAAATAGGATAAGTATGTTCAAATTTAGGGGGAGTATTTTAAGGGGGTTTAATTGTAATGCATCTTTTACTGTAATAAATATTTAAATTTAAACATTCATCATATATTTCAAGCACCCCTTTTATACAGTAATGGCATATTTAACATTCACTGAGTAATCTTGTAGTTTTTAGAAGTACACAAAAGACCTAGTTTTGAAGGAATTCATAAATTTCTTCAATGACTCTTTCTAGGTTGTCTGATTCCTGATATATCACAGAGAATAAAACAAAAATTATTAAACTATTAATTGCTAATTTACAAGATACTCAAGGCCAGTTCTACAGGATTTTAAAAATAATCTTTAAGATCTATTAAGTGCTTACTGTGTTCCAAGCACTGTTCTAAGTATTTTACACTAAATAAGTAACTAAATCCTAGGACAACTCTGAATAAATACATTACCTTCCACATTTCACTCATGGTAAAATTGAGGTGCAATGGAGTTACAAGTGTTGACAGAATTCACAGATGGTAAGTGGCAGAGCCAGGAGTGAATCCAGGCCTGCTGGCTTAGATCCACTGTTCTCCTGGGAACTTTGAAATGTCAGATCACTTATTTCTAACCCCCATTCTGTTGCTTATCTTGTTCTGTGACCTTGGGTGCAGCCTCTATATACTGGCTTCCTTATCTTTAAAATGAGGATAGTAGTTACCTAACAGGTTTGTTTCAAAAATTAAATTAATGCTGTATGTAAAACTCCTGGTGCAGTACCTGGCACATAGCTGGGCACTGACAGCTCTTCCCTGTTACTGGTCTGAGAGGATGTGCCCTTTCCTCTAATGCAGAAGATGAGGCCCATGGAATGTTCTGTAGATCATGAAATACAAGTCTGGGCCCCAAAATAGTCAAGCAATTTTGGAAATATTATGTCTAGGCAACTGTTTCAAACTAGGCAAGATAAAAGTTAAGCCATGCTAACTCAGGAGACAACTTTCCCTGAAAAAGAAAAATCAATGTTTATCTTAGTGAGAATGTATGACTGTTAGAAAAATTTGCAGGAAAATTAGAGTTCATACAGGTGGAGGGACTGCACAGAGAATGTGTTATGATTCTTTTATTGGGTAGATGCTTACTAAATGCTCACTACCTGTCATATCTGTTCCGAGTGTCCTCTCCCCCATTTCAGAGTCCAGGTGCTAACCATTATACTATGGAACCTCACCTCTCCCCCATTTCAAAGTTTCTAAAGGTGCTCATTAATCAATACTGTGCAAAGAAGCCTCTTGCCAAGTGGAGGGACTCATTGTTTTAATTAGAATGTTCTGGGGAGGGCAGTGACTGTGGGGTAGGTAAATCAGTAACTTCCATTGGTTTTGTGCTTTAAATAAGATAGCCATCTGCACTGTAAACAGCTGAGAGAGTGAAACAAGATAGATAGGCTTGATATAAAGAAATGAATCTCCACACATGTTTCTCACATAATCTCAGTATTATGATAAGTCATAATACTGGTTGACTGAGGACATACCTGGGACCTCAGAGACAATATGTTGGAGGGCAAGGTCCCCAAAATGGCAAGACTAATCCAGGACACTTGTATAAGCTACTTGTCTCACAATGTCTGTCAATCAAAAAAGTTTGGAGCACGATCTCCTGCTAATTCATTAGAAAAGATAGGTTTCTCTGGGCCACCGTAGGAGGGCATCCTGTGCTAAAGCACTTTGCTTATTTATAAGAGACACAAGACGCACGGTGGAGAGCAAGCTGAAGCAAGCCTGTAATCCCAGCTCTGGGTAGGCTGAGACAGGATCACTCTGAGTCCAAGCTGCATAGTGAGACCTTGTACCAAATAAATAAATAAAAACAATTAATTAATTATTTTAATAAAAGCAATGGTGGAGCCAGTGTAAATGTTGCATGTTTGTATTCAGTCAGTTCTTGCTTCTACCTTCTGCCTTCCTGTGGCTAAAGGGAAAAGACACAATCTTCCTTCCCCTAATCCTCACACTGGGGAAGCTTCAATTATTTATATCGTAATCAACTCTGAACAGAGAATGACTTCATTTAATAAATGAGCAAAGGCTGAGGTAGGCCATACGGCAACAAGTCATAGTACCGCTGTAACAGAGCCCAAATCTGGGATTTCCTCTTTCCACTCCAGGAAAACCGTAACTAATGGTGTTCTGGTGTGCATCTAGTTGTCCCCCCAAAGCCTCATGCAGTCATGGGATGGCTTCTGGAGTTGTGATTGATTCTTGATCCAATGCTGGGATTATGGGTGTGAGTGCCCTGGGGCAGATACTCTGCATACAAATGTAAGGAAGGTGGGGAGAGCCTAGCCTGTCCCTTTACTCTTTTGCACAGCCACAGGGTTGTTCTCTGCCATGTGCCACTCTGCCTTGGAACCAGCTGAGTATGAACTGAAACCTCCACTGACTGTGAGCTAAAACCTTTCCTTTCTTAGTTTTGGGTATTGGGTATTCCTCCCAGTGACAAGAGAAGAGTAATTGAAATAAATGGGGACAACTTTCAAGGCTTTCCTGCTTTCTGTGTAAGCCTGTACCTATGTCCTGCTATCATTCCTTATTTGAGGTGTAAAGTTTTGCATTATTTCTTTTTTTCTCTGCTAAAGTTCTCACTTCCTTTTTGCTACTGTAGCTCCATCATGCTCCTAGGTTCAAGTTATGCGTTGAATATTTGGGAGGGAAATCTCGTTTTCACCTACTTAGTTTTCTCTCTTTTTTCAAACTGAATCTGTCAACAAATGTATACCCAGTCACAACTGGGTATCATCCAGTTATATAATATCCATACAACAGTTATATTTATTCAATTTTTTAGGAAAAAATTAGATTGAAAATATTGGGCAGATGTGACCACAGTGCTTGTTTATTGGCGTTGAATATCTGATTATGAACTGGCCAGTTCATAATCTTAGTATCAACCTGTTAACCTCAACATCATGACTAATCAAAAATAACATTTTCTATACATTTCTTAGTCTTGACCTGCATAACAATTCTGACAAATCTTGATTTAGATTAAATGTGTTCATATTTAGGCATTCAAGCAGCCATGCAATATTTGTTTGTGAAGGACCTATCAGATCCTGTAATGAAACAATAAGTCATTGAAAATATAAAATCTAGTGGCATAATTCTCTCAAAAAGTACAATGTCTCTTATCTGTCAGCACTTATATTTGGTGAATTTGGGAAGGTTTCAAAGTTCATAAACTTTTTCTCTTTCAAATTGGTAACTAAAAATTAATTTTGAAGCTTCCAAGATGTAGAGATGATGATTACTTATTTGTAGCTCCAGCATCGACATTTCTTTGGATTTTGCTTCCCAAAACACTTGCTGTTTCCTGTTTCCTTATACTTTCTCCATTCCCATATTGTATAGAAGTTTCTAAATAATAGTGAAAGTTGCACAATCATTTGATGCATTTTTCTTTGTGTTGCCGTAATATCCACGGGGAACCAGAGGCTTGAGAGCTTTGATACACTGACCTACACTGTCAGAGTAACACTGTGAAAACAATATTTTTAAATATTGTATTTCATTGGAATCCTATTATCCATTTTGTTAATCTCGGATTTCATTGGCTGAGTCCTAAGAAGTTTGGTTTCCTTTTACCTTTCCAGATTTTCCTTGCTTCCCTGCTCTCCCTCCCCATTTAGTCAAGCTGGCTTCACATGTCCATTTCTATTGCTAAGCCTTTTCCCATGCTTTTTCCTCATCATCGAAATGCATGCACCCCCCCTTTTCCTCTACTTAAATAGCAACACTTTAATTTTTTTCTCTTTCATGAAGTCATCACCTGCTATTAACATCCCACTTTGATTTATCCCTCCCAATACAAATTAGTCCCTTACTATGTGGTTCAACAATTTCCTAATTGTTTCATCTATATAAGCCTTATTTTCTCAGTTACACGATAAATGTCTCAAAATGTCATTGTTTTGCTTCCTGTGCCTGATAGGGGTTGAGTACATATTCTACTTGGTACAATAGCTTAATTGATGTACAATTAAGTACCAGCTATAAGCCATGAAATCTAAAGAAAACATGAAAATACATCTTATCAAGATTCTTGGATGTTTTAGAGATAACTTCATGTAGATTGCGCCTTGAGATATTCACTTGACTGCAATTGTCAGTTCCCACCCAGTACTTTAGATTGCATTTGACAGAGCGATTTCCATAACCCATGTTATATCCCTTTCTATCCTGGAACATAAAACTCCCTCTGGAACAACAAGTAGACCTTTTAATTCTAAAAGTCACATCCAAGCAGGAAGATAAGTTGCATAAACCCTAATAATTGTCTCAAAAATCAATGCATTCTTACAGTTTTTGAAATGCAAACAGGCAAAGATAATAGAAACATTTTTCATTGGGAATTCAGGACCTCTGAGTTTATTGAAAAAACTGCATATACATAATGTATAAGAGTACACACATACATTGAAAAACTCACACTCATAGGTGTATGTATGTATACTCTGGCATAGTATGTTTGTTCAATGAGCTATTAATATAGAAAAGAATTTAAGCCTCTATCGTGATTGGAGTCTGATAGCTATAAACCTAACCAGTTGAAAGAAAGTTACTCAAAATGTCTCACCATGAAGGCCTTGAGGTGACTTTGGCTGAGAGCTCCAGGCCAAACTTCTTGCACACTGCTGTGCCACAGAGGATTACAGGAGGTGACATGCAAAAGCAAAGCCTACTGTGCTGGTGGTCCAAATATCACTGAGTAACCCTAGAGGCCAGCCAGATAGCTCAGCCAACTAAAGTGCCTGTTTAGGCAGGCTCAGCGACCTAGGTTTGATCTCCGGCCTGCCATGCTGGTACCCCACCCCCTGGGGTTCTGCTGAGATGAGGACTGAGCCTGGGCATGGTGATGTGTGCCTGTAGTCCCAGTACTTGAGAGGCTGAAAACACTGAGTAACTTTAGCGATAGAATAATTGGACCTATAGATGTTACAACTTGTTAAAGATGGAAGAGTTCAGTGGTGGTGATTACTGAATTAGAAACTCCCAGAGAGCATCTTAAGGATCAAACTCTTTTCCAAGCCAGCAGCGTCTCTGCTGAGCTTTCCTCCACAGCCCCTGGTATTCTGGGAGCTCGCAGGTCACTCCCTTAGATGAAATGCAGAACCACTTGTTTTTTTCTTCTTAACTGATGAAAAATGAATTGGTGTCCAGATACTAGATTGAAATTCTTAGTCTCCTTAACAAGTTATTTTGGTGGGGTTTATTCTCCTTGCTTAGGTAGAAGGTTGGGTGGTTGGATGGTGATTCAAGGATAGGTTTTCAATTAATTTTTTACAATGATCCGCTTTACCTTCTTTCTAATCTTATTTCATTTTAATACTATCAATTATCTCTTTCCCGTACTTTCCAGTGTATCTTACAACATTCTGTCTAGTTAGGTATTTAATTTTGTCTCCCACTGATAGAAATTAAAAGTTTCATTCTTATATTTTAATTTTTTGATTCAAAATCACATGGGGGCTCCAAATCACAAAACCCAGTAGGTAGGCCTTTCTCTCATTCTTATAGCAAATGAGATTTTCTTGCCTAATGAATTAACAAAAAATAGAATGAGGAAACGCAGTAAAAATAAAAATCTATACACATATGTGGAAACTAGAGGTTGGTAAACAGGAGGTCCCCAATTTTAAGCATATTTAGGGACACAGATCCAACTTAAGGTTGTGTGTGTGTGAGTGTGTGTGTGTGTGTGTGTGTGTGTGAGAGAGAGAGAGAGAGAGAGTCAAGAAGATGAGAAAAAACTAATACATATCAAGTACTTAAGTACCCAACTATTATAGTCAATATCAGTGATCACAATTAATTTCTATCAACTTCTACAAAAGATTAAATTTATGTATGAGCTAGTCTGATACTAATACCAGTGAAAGTGTTTCTCTATATCCAACTAAACAGCTCCATTTTTTTTTCCTTTTTGAAATACAAGAAAAGTTTCCTTCATTTCAAAGCAAACTCAAATACAGTATGTGAAGTATTATTTTATAAATTGTAGGCGAGGAAAGAAAAGCTTATAGAGACCGGTCAATTCTCTCAAGGTCAAAATAACTAGTTAGTAGTAAAATTAAATATTTAGCTCAGTTTATGTCAGACTAAAAACTATTCTTTCTAGTATATTATAGTGACTTTAAAGGCAACTATTCAGAAAAGACACAAATGCATGTGGAAGTAAGAATAAGAATAAAACCATGAGGGAGAAGGACAAAGACAAAGACAAACAAATGAAAACCCAACACCAAAATCCTCTGAGGAAGAAAACATGATAAGGCAAGCAGAAAAAGTTTAGATGGAAAGAACATTGGAATAGAAAAATATGTCTTCAATTCTCAAGCAATATTTATTTCTGATTTATTTTTAGGGCAAGTAAAATAAGTCAATTTTTCATTTACATAAAATTCATGGAGTTAGTTCATTTTAATAGAACAATAAAGATAAAGTATTTTCTTGAAAAGAAGATCCTGAGATCTGTTTTGACAACTTAATTCACTGCGCCACAATAAGAACAGTCTACTTCATATGTAGACCTGGCATGTCTCCATTAGACAAATTGCATTAACTTCCACCAATTGCTGGTTTTAGTTTAGTTTTTTTTCTTTTTTTTCAGAAGGAGTTGGAATGGTTTTCACACTATTCAATTACTTCTTTTGTATCAGAAATATACTCCCATGGCCTTAAAATGTGTTACCTGCCCTTTTACCCATCTGGAACCCTGTAAGATAAAGTTGAATTTTAGTGTTTCAAACCTTTAAGTAGTTTCAAATAATATTTCAGTGATTTTGTTGTGATCCAAGTACAACCACGGAAAGAACTCTGAAACATAGTATGCAGTCCTCCATGAAGGTTATGTCATCGTGTTTGAAACATAAAGCCTGAAATATTAGCTCCTAAAATGTGTTAGGTCTATGTGGAATCCAGAAATTCTTCCTCAGGTTCATGCCAAACCTTTACTCAGGAAGTGTCTAAGCCCTTTGTTGGGAAGGGTGAGGGCAACCTCAGGAATTTTCCTCTCTAGATTTAATGTCCCAGGATTTAAAATGTAAGTATTGGAAGTTGAGTCTTTGAACATCTCACTTCATTTCTTGACATCTTTATGACAATGTATGGGGCACTACCTCACTTTGCTGCAATTACAGAACAGACAGCACTGTAGGCAACGTAAGTTGCTCTTAAGTGCTGCAATCCGTCCTGAAGAGATGTACAAACATAAAATCTCAGTCGTGGCAGGCGTCTATGAAACCTGAGCATTATCTGCGAATTTTCTCTCTCCCTTTTAATCATTCTGTTAGCTCACCTCTAGAACCCAGTGGCCTAATTTACTAATTAATAACTATTATTACTTAGCGAATTGAAAACTGAAATTACTGCCTGCCTTAAACATAATAAAAATTGGCAATCCGTTCAGAGTTTTGTGAGGGGCTGCCTTGTTCATTGCACAGACCTGGCAGCTGGGGAGATGTCATTGTCTGTTCCCTACACGGCCCTGGTTTCCAGATGGGATGGAGGAGTGGCACAAGATTGTCTTTCTGGCACTGCTAGACTACAAGAAGAAACACTAGGCTGTACAATCTATACCTGTAGAATCGGACTTTTCTTTCAGCCGAAAGTTGCATGTTTTGGGAATGGCCCTTTGTCTTCTTCATTTGTTTTTGGTCTTCCTGAGCCTCTCTCCATAACTTAGAAGTGATTTCTAAGCTCAATTTAGAGTTTTTTAGTTGCTAAATAAAGTTTTTAAAGAGAAATTATGATGTAAGTACGTTGTCTTTAAATCAAATCAAATCCATTAGTAACTAGGTTGGGGCTAGGAGGCACTGAACAGGTGTCACTGCCATAAGCACTTTCCTCCTCTGTAGTTGTCCTCGCTGGTAGCAAGTGAAACTTATTCAAAGTAAAACCGTATGTGCTGCAGGTTGATTTTTTCCCTTCCTTACCGTCATTCCCCTTCATGGTGCTGGTATGATTTCTCACTGCCTTAACCTATGCTAACCTTCCATTGTCATTACAATATATTTGCATGTTTATATATTTGTTTATTTCAAAGTCTTAGTCTACCATATCAAGCACAAGCAGAAAATCTTAAGATTGCAGCCATACAAAAGTGCCATTACAGCTCTCATAGAGCCTGTATTCTAACAGAGAAACCAAATCATGAAGCTAAATGAAGAGCACGGTGAAAACATATTCCTAAGGCCTATAAGAGCTTTCTAAAGAACAAAATACCATTAAGAATGTTTGAAATTCTATCAAGTTCTGAAAGACTAAAACAAGATCGTTGACATGCAAACCAAACAATCTCAAAGACTGTCTAAGATACATCATGAGAAGAGAGTTCCTAGAGAGAAGACAAGACTGTGAGAAAGCAGATGACAGCGGACTAGGAGGAGCCCTGAGCTACACCTTCAGATTCATTTTTTATTTTTTGCTTGGAAGTAGGGGCTTGGTAAATCACTGACTTGTCCAACCTGGGTTTAAACTTGCAACCTTCTTGAATCATGGCTGGGAATTCTGAAATTATAGGCATGTGTTCATGATCTATTATTTTTTCACATGTTTTCAATATCCTAGGTGTGTCAACTGTGGGAGGTTCTATTCAGTCCTCTGCTCTTTGGATGAGGGACACCAAATATGTGCCATTTATCCCCTCAAGGAATCCCTTCAAACTTGACCCATGAGCGTCTTCTTTTATTTTTTCCATCATCAAGGTTTATAACACATTGTGCTGAGCAAAATGGAACCTCTTATGAACAAATCATTACTTATTCATCTATTTTAGTGCAACTTTATGCTTTCTCTTGGTGCTTCTAATTGAATATAAAACAAAGCAAGCAGAATACTAACAGAACAAATGGTCGGTCTGACATCTTTAGCCACAGAAAACCATAAGCTGAAGTCAAACCTTCAAAACTACACTTTTTTCTTAGTCACTCATCCAATAGATGCTGACACCAGTATATTCTAACTAGTCTTTTCTTCAAATGTGACACTACATAATATTAACCATGAAGTTAATTATAGTTTTAAATTTTAGCATGATATCAAGTACCATTGTGGAACTAAATACTACTTTTTAAATATTTTTTTAAATTTGCTTTTGGGTTGTTAAATTAAGAAGAGATAACAGAATAAGTTTGATGAGTCATAAAGAGATTTTCCCCTTCTGAAAGAAGTTTCTTAGTCTCAAAATGCTAATTTAATGAAAATACTGCAAGCTAGACAGTGGATTTCTTACACAAGTCACAGAAGTATTAAACAGTGAAAAGAATGTACATTAGGAGTTGGCAAGTAAGCACGTCAGCCAGATGTGGCCAATAGTCTATTCTTGAAAGTAAAGTTTATTAAAATATAGCCAAAGTCATGAGGTTTGCATATTATATAAGGATCAAATAGCAGAGTTTGGTAGTTGATCAAACATTGTAATTTATATTTTTAAAAGATTGCTGATCCTTGGTACAGACCAATATCATATTTGCATGCAAACCATATAAACATGAACTGTAGCAGAACATGAGCTGACTTTAAATCTTTTGGTAGCAATGGAATAAATTTACTTGAATTGATATGAGATTTTTATTCTTTTTATTTGTAACACTGAGAATATCTATATGATTCACTATAGAAATACTGATTACAGGAGCTCTCCTAAGCCCCACTGAAGGTATTATGATATATATATTATATATAGTATATGACATATTATATAGCATATATATATACAGTGTGTGTATATAGTATATTTCTCTAAATTCTAAAATATTCATAATTATTAAAATTAACTTGCTCTAAGAGTTTTAGATTAGGTTCAATGAATCAAAGATACACAAACTCTGAGATAAAAGGATATTTTTTAAAAATGTCATCATTGAACATGGAGCATTCTCCAGTGTCAGCCCCATGGATTAAAAGTGGGAACAAGAGGGTCATGAATGGTAATTGCCAGGGTGAGTTCAGTGGTCTGTACGTTGTATTAGAGATGAGGATAAAGCATGGAACAGCAAACAGCAATATCACTGATATTAAAAAGAGGGACAGTAATGGATATCTGAATGCTAGAATGTATTTAGAATTTTACCCCTAGCATTATTTTTCAAAAGGGCCACACTTACTTCCTAGAATCCTACAGTCTTCACCTCCAGTTCCATTTAAAATGGCAGCATTCTAGGATGAATAGCCTACAACCCGAGGAAGCAACATGCCTTCCAAGTAGCTCACGGATGTTAAAGCAAGAGCACAGGAGAGATGAGAACTTGGCGCTGTCAGACTCAATCCAGTTTCTTTCTAAATGTGACTCCTGGACAGATCTACAAGGTGTTGTTTTCAAATAAACAACATTGGTGCCAGGTGTCCTCCTCACCACCTCTAAGATAGAAAGCTTAGCCGACAGTACAAAGATGGTGCTTTAAGGTAGGCAAAGGAAATGGACATAGAATCATAATGTGTCTGAATAGGCACACAAAGTCTGCAGCAGCCAGAGTCATCAGAAACCACAGAAGGGGAGATTTGACACAGAATATTATTACTTCAGAAAGGTGATTTCACAGCACTCATAGTACACTCTCAAGGCCCTAAGGCAAGCAGTGGCGTCAGAGCAGCTCAGAGACACAGCCTAAGTACTTTAAATTTACATTCAAGGGTAAGGTGCTAAAGAAAATAAGTCAACATCAAAAGTTGTTTCTTTAAACAGCAGAGATAAATAAGAATTCACATCGTTGGTGAATTCACACACATTGTATATGCATGTGTGTGATTATGGCTGGAATGAACAGGGACCTGGTTGCTTCAGCAGCAGTATTGACTTTGGCAAGCAGATCAACCATACTGCACTTTGGCACTGCCACCAGACATCACACCATTCCACATGGCTCTTAACTTGGTACTGTGCGCATAGTCTTTCCAAGGAATGTCTCCCTTCCTTCTCAGATTTCAAAGTAATTAATGAGAAATACAGGCATATTTTTAAATATGAAGGCTCAACCTCTAGCAGCATCACAAACCCAAATTGACGTCATGTAGAAATGGCAAAAGCTACCATATTTGTGGAAGTCACATTGATTTGCCCACTCATCAGAGAGGTTGCATGTCACATGGAGTGAATAGACAGACTAATTTGAGGAACTGCCTGGTAGAGCATACTTTGAAATTTAAGAAGAGACAGTCTTACCAATGCAACTGCATCAATGCTCTGTGGAGTCAGCTGTGAGGAAGGCTTTCCCTCACCCTGGATTCACTATAAAATATCTCTTAATGTCATTGTCTTCCAGTGGTGCATGTATATGTGTTGTATTTATACACATTTATGACAAAAATTAAAAAAGGAAAATTTTCCACACCAAAGTTCATGGTACAAATAAAATTTTCCTGTAAATGAACGAATAGTAATATTTTAGATTTTTCCGGTAGTCTATAATAACTAGTTGTTACAGCACCAAGGCAAAAATACACAGTATATCTATTGAAGAATTTGTGTTACTGTGGTTTGTGAGCCCCTAATCTAGTACAAAGAGCTCTAAAGAATCTGGAACTGAGGTCAGATCTGTGACAAAGTATTTCCAAACCTATGTCTCAACCATAAATCTTAAGTCTCATGGTTGGTACAATTATGATGATACTTTATTACCTAGATATTTATGTAATTTGGAGTTTAAAAATTGAAAAGGTCATAATTCTATCTGTGCGTTTTCCAGTGATTTCCTATATGGTTACTTAGGAATGCTACTTTTCTGTACTCCTCATCTTCGATTACTTATGTCACCATTTGTTATTAATTACCAGGATTCACAGAGAGAAAAACACACCAAATACTTTGAAAATTAAGTTAGGCAATTTTAACAAACAGAGATTAAATGATCTGAAATACAGATTTAGAAAAAATAGAAAGTCAGGAATATCTTCACAATTTAAAGCACAGATGTTAACATGTTTGTGTTACCAATTTGAGAAGATGAATAGATTATTAATATATATATATATATATATATATATATATATATATCTTCTAGTTTTCTG
Source organism: Octomys mimax (assembly GCA_002564305.1). Classification (NCBI taxonomy): domain Eukaryota; kingdom Metazoa; phylum Chordata; class Mammalia; order Rodentia; family Octodontidae; genus Octomys; species Octomys mimax. The sequence goes on from NDGM011185853.1 coordinate 18,268, forward strand.
CTAAAAGGGTTTAGAATCAATTAAACGCTAGTGGCAGTGAGCAAGCTTATAGCCCAGCTTTTATGTAAAAGCCATTCTTATGTTCCAATAAATTTTCTTACTTTTAAACAACAACAAATTTAGTATCACCAACATACAGGAAAGAAAATACCATGTCCATGATCTGATATTCTGCAAAGGAAACTGTGTGTCTTCTGTGGAATACCTGCCAAAAATGCAAAACCTGAATCTAATTATAAAGAAACATCAGTGAACTCACAGTGAGAAGCATTTTAGAAAACATCAGGCCCATACGTCCCAAAAATTTCAGTTATGAAGACAAAACAAATAGTAAAGAAGATTTAAGGGAGATGGCAATTATATGAAACTTCACCACCTAAAACATGTAAATATTTTGCTTTTCTTTTATAAATAAGACAGATAGATAGATAGACAGACAGATAGACACAGACAGACATAGATGTGTCTTTTTACTTTTCCTTTTAACGTTGTTTAGAACTATGCAGAGATAAGGTCTAAAACCAAATTAAAGTGAAAATTTTGGGGCAAACCAAAATATATACAAACTTTTGCATGCTCAGTGAGCAAAATCAAAGGCAAACAACTACATGAAAAAGAAAGCCTACAAAGAAAGTAGCAGAAACTTGAAAGAAAACAAAGATAAGTGAAACTGAGAGACAGACAATCTGAAAGAAGAAATTAAAATTGACTAGCGAATGTGGAAACATATTTTACCTATTAAAGGAAAAGTATAGACAAGTTAGCAGGCATTTATTTCCTCCTCCTCCTTTTTCTCGTCGTTCTCTTCTTTTAATTTGTATTTCTGTTATTTTTTGGTTTGTGTTTTGAGACCAGGTCTTAGGAGCTCATGTTGGCTTTTAACTCACTGTGTAATCCAAACTAGCCCCAGACTCATGATGATCTCCCTGCCTCAGCCTCCTGACTCCTGGGACTATGGGCATTCACTGCCATACCCAGCTCTATTTCTATTAAATTTACACAAATGAAAAAATTCAGTGCTCATGAACATGTAGTCAAATAGGTCTTTTTGTGCATTTCTGACCAGAATACATTTTACTCAGTATTTTGACATGAAGTTTTCTTGGTTTTTTTTGTTGTTGTTGTTGTTGTGGTTGTTTTGTTTTTATTTTTGTTTTTGTTTTCTGTACTGGAGTTTGAACTCAGGACCCTGCACTTGCCAGGCAAGTACTTATTCCACTGAGTCACCTCCCTGGTCCTTCTGATCACTATTTTTAACCAAATCTCATGTAAGATAACCATTTGAGCCTATAAAGTACATTTTTATGAATAGAAATTGTTAATATATTTGTGCTAGTAATTATATTTTTTTCACAAATATTCACATATTTCCCAAAGTAATTCTACAAATTTCTGTTAATAAAAAGACACATAAGCCAAACATAAAGATTATCTCCATAAACAAATGATAGTGGTTTGTTTCTTTTTTCCAAGTATGCAGGCTTAAGCCCAGAGGTTTTCACTGAGATACAACACAGCACTTCAATTTTTCATTTTTTTATTTTTTTTTTAAGCAGGTCTCACTATGTCACTAAGTCACTAAGACTGGACTTAAACTCGGAATCCTCCTGCCTCTGAATCCCAGAGTGGTGGTGTCTTAGTTACTTTCTCTCATTGCTAAGACAAAATACCTGACACCCGAAGTTAAAGAAAGAAAAGTTTACTTAGCTTACAGTTGATATGAGTTTCAGTCCATAATCAGCTGGCTCCAGGGCAGCATGACACGGTAAATAGGAATCAGAGAGGAGAAACAGTGCTTGGCTAAGCAGGCCACCAGAAAGCAGGCGGCAGCATGACAGCAAGCAAACAACTGCAAGTGATGACTGTCATCCTTTATGTCTTATTCAGGCTACCTACACTTAGTGTGATGTCTTGGTCACTTTTTCTCTCATTGCTGAGACAAAATACCTGATGCCCAAAATTAAGGGAGGAAAGGCTTATGTGGCTCACAGTTTGTGGAGGTTTCATGCCATACATGGTTGGCTACAAAGCAGAGAGGCACCTGTCAGAGGGCAGCGGTTTATGGTGGCAGAAAACTACAAAAGCAGCAAGAGCAAACGGGGGGACCAGCAGGGAGCAAGCCTCTTTCCCTCCCTCATATTGTATGCAGGCTTCCGGAATTAGGGCAGGTGAGGCACTCACACTCATAACCTCAGCTTTGGACCGTGAATCAATCAAAACCTCTAGAAGCTTATTCCATGGCTGCAGGAGGCTTTGGGGGGACATCTAAACATAATCCATAACGGGTGGGTAGCACTCACACCCTTAATCCTAACATGGCAAGGGCATGCTTGATCCTAGTACCACACATCCTAGATCCAGTCACCTCCCAAAAGCCCCACCGATGACTATGCGTCTTGTACGGTACATCCAGACACAAGACATAGCAGGTGGTATTTCGTTTTAATCTTGTGTTCAAGCATTTCTTTGCTGAAGAAGCTCAATGGAGTGAGTTTTTAAGACTTCTCTGTGATGATTGACAACTGCATCCCTGTACTCGTGTATTTATATTGGGTAACAGATGTGTGCACTAAGTGGGCTTGTTTGAAGCCTTGCATCCTTCTTTCTCCGACATATAATTATTCAGAACCTGACATTTCTCCAAAAAAAATTGAAGTGATTATGCACTCATATTGTCAGAGAGGCTCATTTGAATTTTTGTTTTTTAGTTTCATTTGGGATCTCTGAACATTGTACATGCAGAGGTTCATCTACCATGGTGTTCTTGATTTTATTTCCAAACAAAGAGTTTTGATCATCATCCTAAAACTTTAGCAAACAGGAACAGCCCAGTGTGAAGAGCTTGTACTTAAGGGAGCACCCTGGTATAAAACAATTCTACAAATAAGCCTAATCTCAAGATGTGAGAGCCATTTGCCCTCACTGTTTCTCCAGATATCATGAACTGATTTAAAAATGGGGAAGGTTGTGCATTGGGAGAAGCTGTAAAGAATAACTTTGACGTCTCTTTATAAAGTTGTCTCAGCACCATACACCAAGTTGCTTTGCAAGACCATCTTCTATTATGCTATCCTTCATAAGAAAGCATTGACAAAGTGAAATTATTTCAAGGAACCAGATCCTAGATTTTTAGAAAAAGTCTATATTCTGGATACTTTTTTGTACCATCTTATTTATGATCTTAATAAATGGATTACTCCTTTCTTAGTATATCTTCAATTTAAAGCTCTATAATGGCTCTTAATCTCCACATTAGAGACTCATACATGGTCATATATCTCTTAAATTATAAACAAATAAAGCCTCTTATGATTTTGAACATTCTGCTCACTAAAACCTTCTCTTATTTGGTTCAGATTCAAACTTCTAGAAAAAATGTGCATGCACCCTTTGCTCACTTCCTTCCCCAAGCCACAGGCATTACTTCAGGTATCCACCATTGTGTCAGAGGCACTGTATTACTAAACCAAGCTGATGCTGCTCTGGTCCTTGGTATAATCATCTTCCTTCCTAAATTTCAATTTCTTTAGACTTAGCCTAAATTATCCAGATCTTTTGATTTGCCAAATGTCTTGTGAAAAACAACAATAGAACTATGAATAAGAAAGATTTTTTTTCATTCTTGCTTGTCATTTCTAAGTTTGAACAAGCTCTGGTACACTTGCTGTCTTTCTTATGCAATGGTCTGACAAAAGGGAGGTGTCACAACTTGGAGTTGTACAAAGGATCAACACAACATATGGCATATATTTTATAAGATTATTTACAATTGTCACCCAAAGAATCATATGCAAAAAAAGGAGTGCAAGAAATCTGTCCAGCCAGGCATGGTAGTACACATCTGTAATTTCAGCATTTGGGAGGCTCAGGATTGGTGTGAGTTTGAGACCAACATGGCTACAAAGTGAGCTCAAGGCCAGCCTGAACTACATAGTGAGACCCTGTCTCACAAAAGAAAGAAAGAAAGAAAGAAAGAAAGAAAGAAAGAAAGAAAGAAAGAAAGAAAG
>NDGM011185861.1:0-25481 GCA_002564305.1 Octomys mimax
TAATTCAGTGAGAAGAAAGATTTGTACTAATAGTGTTTGGACAGGGTATCATGTCTGCATCTTATCCTATAAATAGCTACTACGAAGACAACAATATGCAATGTATTAATTATTATAACTGTCCTACTAACTTGTTTTGAAATTTTTGCTGCTATTTCTCAATAAAATTAATAAATTAATAATAAATAAATAAAAATAAAAAACCACCTCATCCTTTTGGCCTTACAACAGACTAAATTCTTCCAACAAAATAGTTGACCTCAACATAACTCTCTCTTTCTAAGCATCTTGTTCACTTTTTCTACTTTGGTATTTTTCATCTGTTCTCTTCCTTTCATCCCTAACATAGTTGTTTTAAACCAACTCTTGATTTTTCTGAAATGGATAACTGTAATAACCTTTAGGTTAACATATGCCCATCTGGACCTTCTAAGTGTCATAGAGCTACATATCCAAAACACAGATCTCGTCCTATCATATCTCTTTTTGAAAATTTAAATATGTACAAAGCAAAGTCCAAACTCTTAAAGTATAATGTGTAAAACCTTTCGCAATGAATCAAGACCTACATTTCCAGCCCCTCCTACCCACCTGATAGCAGGGATAGCCTAATCTACAGCCAATTGTTGGAAAATGGTCTCTTTTCTCTCATCATCCCTCTATCATTTTAGGTTTTTGTTTATTTCTGTCTACTTATTTTGCTATTTCAAACACTTTAAATTTAATAACATAGATGCATGTCTTGCTAATACTACAAAGTTAAGGTAAAAAATAATAAAAAGTACAAAATGCATAAAAGGAAAGGTAGAAAAATTTTAAAAACCCAGGTAATAAAATATATAAAAAGATCATTGTCATATCTAAAAGATATACCAATACCTTAGAAGACATATTTAACTTTTTTCATATTAATATCTTTAATCTTGAATTTCCAAAACAGATTTGATTTGTGGACTAGGAGGATGAATTTATCACTTCCCTTTTTGTCTTATAAAAGATAAAGGACATATGTGAGATTGCAGGAGAACACACACACACACATGCACACACAAGACTTCGTGTCACACTGTAGTGAGAATCACAAATCTAAGAAGGTATTTTACTCTGTATTTTAAAAGAATATTAAACAGTTTTACAATCATTTTCCGGGAAGTCATGTATTTTCTGGAACCCAATCTTTGTGATTACCATGAAATCACAAGGTATTACATAGAAAAAGTTTACCAATACTAAGTTAGTCTAACCTTTATTCTTTTTAAAAAATATTTATTTATTTAGTATAGGGTCTCACTGTGCAGCTCAGAGTCCTAGTGATCATCCTGTATCAGCCAGCCTCCCCAACACTGGGATTGCAGGTATGCAAGATTACGTCCGGACTTGGTAGCCAGCTCAGCGTGCCCTGGGGATGGGATGGTGTGGCATGAGGTACTAGGGATTGAACCTGGGTTCTTGCTCTTGATAGCAAGGTGCTTTGACCACTAAGCTATCTCCTGGGCCCTTAACCTTGATTGTTTTATACCACAATATTTTCTATCCAGGATCTTTAATAGCATTCACTTTATCATTTTATATTTACATGTGCATCCCAGAAATGCAAAATAGTACTTTTAAAAGGTTTCTACAAGCTTTTCAATGAAGAATCAGTTCATTAGTTAAGCTTCCAAGTCAATTCCATGTTTAATCTCTGTCTGAGACTGAATTTGCCCATCTTTCCTAGCCTCTGGACATATCCTTGAATACAACCACTTCTCACCATGAACAAACTGTGAAATGTAGGTGAAAATTAAATTTAGTTACAGCTGCCAGCTTTGAGTCAGCTCTTGGTGACAGTTGTCTCATTTAAGCAAGCACAGCTGTTTGTGACACAGAAGAAAAACAAATACATACAGAAAGAGCACTGAGAGCAAGGCAACCAAGAATACTTTATAGCACAAACTTTTTAAAGGGTGCTGGCAATAGAGTATAGTGGGGTGTAGAAGAAGGAAGACTATCAATTCTGAGGATAGCTGGGAGAAAAAGGCAAAAGGTTTAAGGATCATTAAGGACTACTTGTAGGGCTGAGAAGGAAACAGGTGATACCTAAATACTCTAAATTTTAAAATATTAAAATGTCTTTCCTTTTAGTTGACTCGGCAAAGATGACAACAAGATGGAAATAACTTCACAATCAAAATATATCTAGTGTTTGGACTTCCATGGGAGTGTCTCTTCAGACCCTGAACTCACAAGGTGGATGCACAGGTGATACTTTTTACTGTTATACATTATCTGAAATCAATTGTATCATAACAGTGATGCCTTTTAGACTTTATTTGATTTCAAAAAATGAGAGAATTCGGTTTCAGATTTGGCACACTATGGTGAAGCTTACAATTCTTCAAGAAGTTTTTTACCAGTTTATTAGACATAGATGGGTGTGGATAAAATTTCACTTAAATGTGCGATAGTCCAGGACACAACTGAAGACCACTTGGGTGTAATAGTTGTTGAATGAAAGGAAAGTGCATGGAGCAGGCATTGGAGCAAGGCTACTTAGGGAGATGTGGTGAAGACTTATGGTGAAGGTGATGCGCAGCTTTGCCCACTGCTTAATCCAAGTACATTTATTCCTTACAAATGTTTAAATGAGCATACTACTTACAAAGCCTTGTGATTTTTGTCCAAGGGAAGTAATAACTGCAAAGCATCAGGTGTCATGAGATGTAAAGGTGGTCCACTATGACAGAATTTTCTAGAGGACATGGAAATGACCCTGATTCCTTCAGTGCCCCCTTTTCTTTTCATAGAAAGTCCTGCCAGGTGAATCTTCACGAATCAAAGTTAGCAAGGAAGAAGAAGGTTTGAGACTCCAATGTACATGCCCTTGCGCAATCTGAGACTTAACAATCCTGTTGTACTTCACTATTACATTAAGACACAAGGTTTCCATGAATATACTTCATGTTACATAACAAAACATGTTACATGTTACATAGCTTTACAAATCACCATGTTGCAAGCAAACAGTGAGATATTCCTGGACAGGAATCAAGGCAAAAATAAGAGATGGTGGGGAAAAGTTGGCAACTGGTCTGCCAGCAGGTCCTATTGTGAATAGACAAAAAAACTTTAGAAACATCATGGGACCTCATACTTTTTGAACATGTAATTGATGTAACTTAGAAAATCATAATTAAGTGTCAGCCAGATAGCTCAGCAGATTAAAGCCTGTAGTACCAGCCCCTCTCCCAATATGCACTGAGATGTTGATTGACACTGGACATGGTGGTGCGTACCTGTAATCTCAGCACTTGGGAGGCTGAAAACAGGAAGATCACCGTGAGACTGATCTGTGTAGTGAGACCCTGTAGACCCTGTACTAAATACATTTTTTAAAAGAGTCATCACTAATACTATAGGACTAATTTGTAAATACATATACTAGTTGTGATAGAACAGTATGACCACTGCATAAATTTAAAAATAAACACTCTCACAGTGAAAGTTGACATTGATCTTAATCCACCTAAAATGTTCCTTCTCCCTTTGAAAATCCTTATCCCATCGTTCTTGCTACTCTGGGTGGCAGATCTGGAAGTCTTCTTTCATTTGTGTCTTTCAGTCACATAGCTGCGGCTGACATCAGTGTCCTGACCTGAGTCAGAACATTTACCTTCCATGGCCATTTTGATGTTAAGAAAGAGCTAGAAGTCTCATGATGTCACATCCACCAAGTAATGTTGACAGGGACACACACTGTCATGTATTCAAAAGTTTGACTTTCAATTGGAAGGTTCCTGTCAGCAGTATTGGTGGTGTTCTGTTTTCCTCTTCTCTCATAAGTGCCTATCACTCAGGAAAAGGAGGACTTTCAGAACTGCTCCAGAAAGTGGAAAGAAAAGTAAGACAAAGCTATTTGGGGAGGATATTTTGAATGTGATTAATAAAAATGCATCTTTAGTAAAATTTTTAAATGTAAATATCACAGTATACTTCAATCACCTATTATATATTACACTTTCCTGAATGAGTGAAAAACTAGGCTCTTTTGTTCTAATTTATGGAATTTATTATCTGTGCATGATCTTTCATTACACAAGACTTTGATCAGACACTTAACATTAACAGAAAAATTCCAAATACTTAGCTGTGCCGCTATTAGTTCCTCCCCTAATCTGTCCTGCAGCAGCAGCTTCATCACCGTTCTCACGTGATATACAAAGGAGTGAAAAATCATATTTTTCTATACTTCCCAAAGATGAACAAATTGAAGAAACTGTGTCACATCTCACCCATCGAAGGAGCAAGTTAATGTGATAAACAGCTTTCTCGTAGAAAGTCTCAAGATACCAAAATACCAAAGTGCCCATTTTTCTGTGAAAAAGACATACTAATAGCAATCTAAAGACATCAAAAAATAGCAAAGTACTTGGGTGGAAGAACACATCCAGGTCATTTCAACAGTTATTTCACAAGCAAAATAGGACTTTAGCCTGTACTCTTTGTTATTTGATAAGATTCCCTATCATGGAAAAAGGAACTTAAGAAATTTCTGAATACAATTGCAATAAGACTTAAATAATTGAGGATTCAATAGGCTTGTATTGTATCATGTATTTAAAGATATAAAGAAAATTAATTTACAATACTAATGGCTATAAAATTTAATGTCACTTCTATATTTTGCATGAAGAAATAAATTACAATTGTCTGGCTCTTTATGCTTTATGTAAAAAAAAACTGTTTTCTAAAATGTTAGACTAAAACAACATAAAATTTTCTCATAAAAAACTAAATTACTGCAAAACATAATAACCTGGTGAATAAACAATTTTATACTTGCATTCCAAACAGAGAGCACTATATAGAAAATGGGTATTTTTTTTTAAAAAATGTATATTTTATTATTTTCAAAATAATGTATAATCCTCAAACTGTCATTTAGGGTGTAGTCATTGTGTCAATATTGTTTGACTTGAACAATAAGGCATAGGTTCTAGAATGAGGTTTCCTGTGTGGTGCTGTTTCCAGCTGCCAGATTCCAGCTGTGTCACCTTGGGAATGTTAATTAACCACTCTGATCTTTGGTGCTCTTATCTTTAGAAAAGTAGTTACCACCTACCTTGTATAGATAGTATAGGAAGTGCAGTTAACCACATATCTAAAACATGATCATTCCTAGCAAATAATAAACACAAAAATAAAAACAAAATTATCAAGCTGAGAGATAATCATCATAATTATTAAAGAAAGAGACACAGATACTGTGATTCATGCACTTAATTCATTCCATGATTCTGGAAGAGATGGTCAGATTTGTGTTCATTATCCAAGACAAGTTCATTAATAAAAACAAAATTTGCTGGACAATTTGGTGAACCAAAAACAAACTAGCATTTGTGAACTGAGGTAATATCATACATAGTAGTATATACGGTAAACTATACTTAGTTTTGGTATAACAACTCAACTATTTGGATATTTGAAAATTACATATTTGTTGATGTTGTCACAGTATAATAGAGAAAATTCATGATAATTAAGATAAAGAAAACAAGTACTATAAAATCATATATGTATCAATATAGATAAAGTTTAATTACCTGTGTTTCAACTATCAACTATCAGGAATATGGGAAGCAACCAAAAATAAAAAGCACCTTACAATACATGTAAGGATATTAAATATCCTTTGGATTTTAAATGTCTATATAAGAAATTTTATTTCTGTTAGTATTTCATATAATTAAAAGGCTCCTTAATGAATCCACCCATAAGAACATTTTCATATAATTTAATAAGATGCGAGCAAAATTTGTGTAAGTCAGTTGTGCTTAAAATGAGTGTCTACTATAGGCCAGAAAGCACTTGAGAATTCTGATGCAAATAAACGCAAGACATTATATTATGATTCCAGCAAAGTAAGTCATAATCATTAGAATTAAACTCAGTCATGGTGTAAAATCTATTGATGATCTTAAGAAACAAAATGTCACAGCTGATCAAAAGTATTTCAAACTTCAGATACATAAAGGACAATGCAACAAAAGAAATCCACCTGGATCTTCCCTCCCCTAGTGAATTTTAGGCATAAGATGCTTTTGAAGACAAATGCCAGGGAGAAAATCAATCAGATCCAATTTCGACAACCTACTATATTTCACAATATAACAAGGGAGAAACAATGTGTATTACATAATTTACAAAAATGTCAAGACATTGTGATAAATCTACAGACAAAGGCAGAACAGTACTGTTTTGATACAAGGAACATTATATTATATTGACAAATTTGCAAAGTATTTGGCAGACACCAAATTTTATGTTAAAATGCTTGAAGGGCTGCCCTAAACTTATTTTCAAAGCAGGAGATTCTAGAAAATAATCATTTGGTTGATTTTTAGGACTTTGTATAGAAAAATTAATTATAAATTATTTAAGAAAATTGTGGACATTTAGCCATTAAAGCATGCCTTAGTCAAGTTTTAAAGGAAATCAAAGTGTCAACATCCCTGACTCATACTAAGAATCTCCTGCTTTCTTAGAGAATTTTATAATAGCTACCACATGTGTTAAAGCTGTTTTCCAAAATAAATATTTTCCTTATTTTACACTGCACTATATTTCAGCTTCCTTCTAGAGATTTAACCATTTAAACATACTATTCAAAATATCTTTGAAAGTTTACCCTAAAATAATTTTAGTAAGTTTTACAAATAAATTTGGCCATTTCTCAGAATTCACGAATTCTTCTTTTAAGTAATATGATTTAATTGAATTTACTTAGCAAGAAGAACAAAGTGTGACAGCAAAAAACAAGATAATTTTGCCTTTATGCCTTTGAAGATATTCTGGTAAGAGGAATTTTAAAAATTTAATTGAGAGGGTCAGCCAAATAGCTCAGTGGATTAAACCTCCTGCTTAGGCAGACACAGGGGCAGGGAGTTCGCTGAGAGGGTGATTGAGACTGCGTGTGGTGGTGCGTGCCTGTAATCCCAACTCTTGGGAGGCTGTAAACAGGAGGACCACTATGAGTCCAATCTACGCAGTGAGACCCTGTAGACCCTGTCCTAAATACAAAAAAAAAAAAAAAAAAAAAGAAAGAAAGAAAGAAAGAAATTTTTAATTGAGATTTCTAAACAGATGACTAAAAATTCCTTACAATTCTTAAAATGCTTTCAGGTTAATATTATCACGTTACTATCTCCCAAACTTCTTTTGAAATAAATAGAAAAGGTGCATTTACCAGCTGCTTTTAACATCTGAGGGTGTAGAGCTTCAGACTGACTAGTCTAAGTTCTCTTAGCTAGTAATGAATTCAATTAAAATCAAAAGTTAGCAACGCTACTTCTCATAATTCTGTCTAGAGCATAATATATAACAAATCTACCCTTATTTTAGTAATGGAATACTTTTCATGGGTACTACTTATAATTTCCCTTTAAAATAACATGATACTTTTGTGGGATGCAATTTCCAAGAATCATACTTGTTGCTTATAGTTTAAAAACAGATTTTTTCATATATGTACTGAGAATTCAATTTACTTGTTGACTTAAGCAACAAAAGTGAACTGTAGAAGACAAAATCTTTTAGTAAACAATCACAACTCTTTTACACACCAGAACCATACATCTGAATTCTGAAAATCTTCTTTTCAACCTCTAACAGGATACAGCAGTCAGTACAGCGGACTCCTGTTCAGCAAGCCATGGGCAAGAAAGCGTGCCTTTATAGAAGCCACTGAATCGATTGGTGCTGGTAGAATCTTATTTTAAGACTCTTTAAGGCACTGATTTATGCACAATTGATCTGATCAGCCAGGCAGTCAATGTGATTTATTAGCTAAGATGGCCAAAACCCTTTTTTCTCCTTTTTCATGCAGTAGTAATTCACCTCATTAGAGGTGGAATCATTATAGGAAGCTACAGAGAAATAAGAAGTTGAACCTGCTGGCCTGACTCCCTGTTTCCCCCAATTTATAGATCTACCAGACAGTAACAGCAAGACACTCCCACTCCCACCAAAGCTGCTGTGCATGTGCAGAAGCCAGTGTATCCGCACAGTGGCTAGAGTTAATCAAGTAGATTAAAGGGGACTCTAATATTCCTTCATTCAGAAACATTTCCAGACGGCAAACTCATTCATTTGGCCTCATGAGAAACCCATTCATTTAGTTTCTAGCACATATTTTTTTCTTTAACTACAGCAAGACAAATGGCTTGTATTACTTTGTAATTATGAGGTTTAACTAAACGTAAGGCTAACAATGTGCATAACAAGGGCTGGGAACTTGCAACGTGCATACAGATGCACACATACACACACACAAACACATACACACAAACATACACACACTCCCATGCTCCCACACTCTTGATGTTGCACAAGGTCTAGTTCTGCATAGTCCGTGCAGATTCATCTAGGAGCCAAATAGACATTTGAGCTTGCCAAATGTATTATTTCTTATAATATATTGAGATAAGGAAACTTCAACAGTTTTGTGTAGTACAAACACTCCTGTCCTCTAGTTAAAGTCTATTCGCCTGCCAGGCCCATACCCTGAGTATCTACTGACTATTAACTACAACCTTAAAATTTCTTAATTTTAGGAGAGCAAATGGAACAGACTAAGGCATGATCATCACATGAGATAGTTCTACTTTAGGACACAGCTTCTCCACACCTCCTGGCCTTTATAACTCACCTGACGCTGATGCTTCAGGTCAAGGCTGGGAATCTTTCTTTTTTTTTAGTTCCAGGAATCTTTTTCTTTTTTTTAAGTCAAGGAATCTTAACAGTAGTTTTCTGAGCTACACACCTCCCTTTAAGCTGGAAGAAATTCATCTCATCACTGCAGTTCCAGGAGAAGATGCCACCTGCTCATAGCTTCCCCATATCTTATCCTTCATTGGCATTTTCTAACAGTCTCCCCATGAAGGCTAGGGGATATTCAGTACTCTACTACTCAAAGTTTGGCAAGCACATATTAGAATAATTGTGCAGTACAAAAGTATGGGGCAATACATTGTATATAAATTGTGAATAAGTTTGATTTTTAAAAAATCTAGATTTACTTAAATCAATTTATATAATTTATATAAACATATCTATATATACAAATATATACAAAGTTATATAATTTCTATACATAATGTCTATAAATACTACCTTTATTTTAACAAATGTGAAATGAATTCACAATTTGGAATCTGAACATTGTTTCAATAACCTTAAACTAAGACAAAGAAGAAGATAATTTGTAAAACATATGAATATTTTGATAACTCTCTCAGGAGTAAAGCACCACCTGTTCTTATTGCAAAACCAGCAGTGACAAAATGCCAGTAAGTTTAGCAGAGAAACTGGGTTTTAAGAGATGCCCCATGTGAATACATGTACATTGTGCTGTGACGCATGGCAGGAAGGCCAAGCTTCCCAGGCCAGCAATCCTATGGAAAGGAGCCTGAAGTTAAGTTTCGCAACAGCACAGCCATCAGTAAGAAGCAGTCCAAGACCAGTTGATATCTAATCATACCTTTGCTATACATTATTTAATTGTTTCTTTCGTCTGCTTCTTAATAGAGATTAATGAAAAGTAAGTACATTCATGGTATGAAACGAAACAGTTGGTTTTGAATAAAAGAAGGAGATAGAGCAAGAAGGAAGGAAAGGGACAGGAGAGTAACGGGGTTGAAAATGATAAAAATATGTCATAGGCATGAATCAATATACTAAAACTATTCGCTATTCGGTTCTACTGCAAGTACTAAGGAGACAAGTATCTTCTAATTTAGATTTTTGCTTCAAAATCTTAGCTAGACTTCCCTTTTGATAATTACATATTTATAAAACGTAAAGCTCCACATTTATAATCTACTCCCTCACTTACATTATGACTTACACTTTACTTGGCATGCTACATTATAACTGGTAAATGATGCATTATGTACCAATGATTTATTTACTTAAACTTTATTTATTATTCCCATTGCTGCAATTAAACTTTGTCTACGTTATTAATGGCCTCAAAGACTATGTTCCTTTCCTTTAGTTAATTGTATTTTCTTAGCACCAGTCCTATAAATAGAACGAGACACTCCAGGGAGAATATGGAGCTGGGACATGGTAGATTTCTAGTTGTTGAAATCAGTCACCCTTTGGACTTGTGAATCACAGAGCATCCACGGCTTGCAAATCCCAGCATAACACATGCCATGTCATGTCTTATTGCCTTAACATACTCCTCACATTCTACTTTTCTACTACAGCTCAGTAGCTCAGTAACTTGGAGCATAGCAACAGCTGACATCATAGGCTTCGGGACACAGTCCTGCCCTTAAGCATGTGCTGTTACTATATAAAGAATGCAAGTTCATCTTAAAGTTGCAACTACATGGGATGAATATTTGAGCCTCAAAAGCTCATAGAACTTTATTCTAAAATGTAAGCTAGTCTATAATTCTTAGTGTGCTTCAGCATTAGCTTACATTGTGAGTGTACAATCTCTGTCTAGTTAAAACTACACATTTACATGGCAAAAGCACCAGTGAGTACATTTTATCAGACATTCCTGGAAGCTGTCTGGCCAATAGGAATGGCTTGAAATGGTTCCCTAATCACTGTTGAAATCACTGATAGTACTGTCTGTCCACACTATGACAGACAAAAGCTGAAATGTATTAAACATAGCAATCCATCATCCTGCAGATGGGAAGCAGGAGCCAGCCGAGTTCAGAGGCAGTGACTACCCGCTGCTTAACAAAGGCTGGAGTCCTGACAGTTCAGTCCCTTCCCAGCTCCTCACTACCACCCCTCCATCTAAGATGAATGAGTGTAATCAGTGAGGGAGAAAGCCTGCTGAGGACTTCAAATTCAAACTTTGTTACATTTAAAGTGCAGCTTTTCTGCCTAATCAAAACTGTTGCTTAAACAGTTTGCTTCAGATACAAGAAGTGTTTGAATGAATGAGCAAGTGAATGAATGAATGAACTATGGATTCAGGGAAGTATATCTCTAGAAAATATATGCTTAGTGCACCACTAAGTTTAGAGAACAACCTTTGAAACTAAGCTATGATACCAATTCAGAGGAAGTTTTTAAAAAGTCACCCAGTTAAGGTTATGTTTACATTGTTTGGAGCAAGTTACTAGTGATACTCTCTTTCAAAGACCAAGAAATTATTATTTTCACACAAGTACCATAAAGGTAGGAAATACTATTTGGAAAATTTCAAATTCATTTGCTACAGTTGTTCCTAATAAGGACATAGAAACCTCAAAATAGCAAAAGGGAGAGAAAAAAGCCTTCAACTGCTAACAGCACATTAACAAAGTACAGAAACGAAAGACACTTTTCTTTGGATTTCAGCCTTGTCATTTCCAATTTTCTGCTCCTTGGACATGCTTGTATTCAAATTCTGGAACATCTATTCAGCATATCAATCCTAATTAGACAATCTGGGTCTGGAAAGGATGCGAGCTGGGTCATTTGCATAATTTAATCATAAATACTCAGTGATACATATTTCCAAATGCATTTGTACAATTATCTTTTCATCCTTGGGGCAATGGTATTAATATGATTAGGCAATATTTCTGGAAAAAACAGACAAGTATGCACTCTTTTTAACTGCAGCTTAGGGCGATATGAAAAATTAATTAATTTCTGAAGAAAATCAATTTCTCTACGTGACCACATTAGACATTGCTAAACCAAGACTCAGAACCTCACTCAATCACTGTATTTTATCAGTGATTAGCATGTGAACAGTTCAATAGGAAAAACTGGTAATGTATCAAAGAGCGTCCTAAATTTTGAAGAGCTGTTTCTGCTTACTTTCTTTTCAGGTCCACTTGAAAGCACCGTTATTTAACCAGTCAATGAGAAGTCTGTGCTTTGGCATGAACTCATCTTGAGTGATCTTTTATTAATGTACATTAACCAATTTCAAGGACAACAGCATAAGGTTACTTTTTGAATGCTTTCTCAAGAAATGGATTTATATTCTTCTAAAATAATCTCAATTCACATGGGACTGTTTATTATGAAAAAAATCAGATAAACCAGGGCATTTTAAAGAGTAGCACTATCATAAGAAAAACATTGTAACATACTTAGTGGAGATATAAGAACCCAGGTGGCTAATCTGATTTTTAAAAAGAGATTCTGCTTTGTATGTTAATTAGTACCAAAGAAAGAACTGGCATTTGTGAGTTTAAATGCACTATTCTTCTCAATCAAATGAAAAAGTAGAAATTACTGCATGCAAATATTCAATATTCATTTAATTTGCATAAAGGTGCTTGAACAAATTTTTGATTCTAACAAGCTCATTTTTCATGCATTTTGTCTTTCATCCTAATCTAGCATCTGTCATTCCTTTTTGAAGTTATTATCGGCCCAATTCCCTCTTGGACATGGTTGCTGGGTGACCGGTATCTTAGCACCCACTTTGACAGGAACAGATGTGAATCTGATCAAGAGATTTCCCAAGGGTACCTGAAATCACAAACAACTTTTGTGCAAAACAAACAGCATTCCTGTCATGGGCCCTTACTTAACCTATTCCCCCTAAAAAGAACAAAAAGTTGACTCTAGATCAAATAGATCATTTTAATTTTATTTCCTAAACTTTAAATAGAATACCTTAATAAAATAAATTATGTTATATTTTCTCAAGAATGAATTTGGAGACTTCAATCTAAATATCATTAGCTCAAAAATCCAGAGTTTTCTGTTTTTAACAAGATGTTTACAGGTACATTGCATTGTAAAGTATTTCATTTATAGTTTTACTAGAGTTTCTACCCAAGAAGGATTATTATGAGAATTATTTAATGATAAGGGCATTTAAGAATTCATTTCTGTGAAAATTCTGTGCAATTATGTGAGCCCTTAGAGAATTGCCTATAAAATAAAGTTTTATCTCACTTGTTTGCATTTGGTAGCAATGTGTTTTTAACATGATATTTTGGTTCAGTTTACATGGTATGTACCATCCATCATTTTTGGAAATACAATTGCAAGTGACATCGGAAGACCGAAAGAAAAAGTCATAAAAACTTCATATCATCGCCATTACAAAAGTCAGAATAGGTGGCCCTTCCTAAAATAGATTCTTTCTGAGACCAGCATAATGATCATATGATTTACCTACTATCTCTCCTTTCATCACCATTAGAGAAAATGAGGAGCATCGGTTATGTCAAATCACCACGTAAGCAGATGGGCCAAACTTCCAAATTAAATAAAATATATAATCAGGCATTTGTATTTGGTGTACTTTAAATGTAGCATCAGTGTTATAATGGAAACATTCAAATGATGGATTTGATTTCTTAACTTAATTCAAGGGATAAGTATCAAAGCAAGGCAGAAAAATGGGAGTCTTACTATAAGAGGTTTTTTTTGTCACATAACAGCCAATAAATAAATGATACTTGCTTAAAGCTTCATATATTTTCTCAGGATGGCCATGACTTCTGATGGTAAGGAAAAGTGATACATCTCCATCAAAAATGTTTTTCTCCCTGTTTTTCTTATGTTTGCCTTAAAGGGAAATAACAAAAATGTCTTTTTTCTTTTTACCTGAGAGAATAAACAAAATATGTCAATCAAACGATTTTAGTGAAAAAGAAGTGAGAGGTGTTTGCAGTTGGATTTAATTTTTATTTGAGACAATAATTTGATAATCTCAGCTCCAAAATTCAAGGATGGTGTTATTTAACCATCAGAATTGCAATGGCATATTTGTTCTGACTTAAAAGTTATAAGTTGGTCTTGCATATGTAAGATTGAGAACAAGAAAATTTTTACAGACAATGGCCTCACTTTGTAGTTTAATGTTGGTCAATTTAATATTTCTTGTTTATAAACAAAGATAGTATGACACTACATATATATATATATATATATATATATATATATATATCACTTAACATTTATACACATATGCTGCATCATTTTAATATTACAGAATTTTAGCAAATTACCACATACTAAAATTCTCTTCATTTTGTGATCATGGTATCTCCCCTGCCAGGTCAGCATATTCTCTTCATTTTGCACAAATGACTAACTTCAGGCTTTCCAACTTAGGCCTATTATACACTGTTAAAGTGAATCCAACTTAATCAAACTTAGCTTCTTTGCTTTCCATTTATCTGTGGGTACTTTTACTTGTTTCTGTTAGTGGCAAACCAGTCTTTTGGGAACTCTTGTAGGTAGTCCAACCAAAAATAAAATAAGAAAACAACCATTAAAAAGTAGTTCTAAATTAAAAATATTCATATTAAAATTCATATACTGAAATCTTGTAGTAAAGAAAAACTCCCTTAAAAACTTTCTAGAAGCGAAGTATCTTGTACTTGGGCTAACTCATGATGAAGGGACCTTAGTGAAGTAGTGTAAAGTAAATGTTCAACATGTGCTTAAATTAATTTATGTTTAAACACCTTTATACTAGGATGTATACTATCCATAGAAACTTTAAAAGTTACCATATTTATAAGACAAGAAAACTTAATTATATAACTTGCAAAATTTTAATGGCACTTTGACGTAATGATGACACATCATTGTTGAGTGATTTTTAAAATTTTTCTAATATCAAGTTGTTGAATATGTTAGCCAACAGGTGTTAATAGGAGGAAAAAAATCAGATTTGACCCAGAAGACTCCAATATTAAGGTCTGAATTGGGATCAGTTCATTCCTTTCCCATGGGGTAACTTGTATAAATGTAATTCTCTGGTTTCATAAAAGCAGGTCAAGTTTCTATCCCTGGGAGTCTTTCAGCAATTGAAGCATAGAAGCACTGTTCCAGGCTGCAAGTTCAAATCTGCATGTGCCATCACTGGTATGAATAGAAAGTCAGATATATATTCATCTTTGATTATCGAACATACTTATCAAAGTATTCTTAGATGGTAAAAAAGGCATTACAGCTTACAGGTCATATACTATTTTGAACATTTTACTCATCTTTTTTTCTTCTTCCTAACATATGTGTATACCAGATGATGCAAAAAGTGATGTTGAAAAGTTCTCTTCATAACTGAATGTAAAGGTGAACAGCCTACTGAATAATTATGAATAAGGCTTATTTATTACATACAATGGTTGAGTTTTCTTATATCTCCAGAAGCTTTAGGTGAGGCAGAAACTTTTAAACAGATGATACTTTATAAGCTTTTTACCTTGCAAAAAGTATACATGCCTGCACTTCTGCCTGGGACCTAATAACCTCACAAAAGCTAGGAAATGATGGAGAAAGTAATTGATTTCAATGTAACTGAACCTTTACCAGGTGTTTTCAAGGACAATTAGAGTCTATTGCAAGGAAGTGCAATGTGCATCTCCTTATGTAGACCTAAAGATGACCTCACCCCTAACTCATCTCATTGATGGCAAGCTCTTAACAGAACGGTAATTTTTAGGTTATGAAATTGTTTTTCTGTCATTTATTCACCAGTTTGAAAAGATATGCTTGTTCTAACGTGCCAGAGAACATGCCATAAACTAAGAGAAGAAGTGGAACAATGATAACAAGACTATTTAATGTTATC
This sequence comes from Octomys mimax, assembly GCA_002564305.1. Lineage (NCBI taxonomy): Eukaryota > Metazoa > Chordata > Mammalia > Rodentia > Octodontidae > Octomys > Octomys mimax. The sequence continues at coordinate 15,548 of NDGM011185861.1, forward strand.
CAATGTGCACATTAATATCTATTCTGTCCAAATAATCTAAATCTCACATATATATTTTAAATACATAGTTGAAGTTGCATTTTACATATGATACAATAATAACCTAGGAGAACTAGCTAAGTTGCTAATCATGTATATTATAATTAAAATATTTAAAGATACATTACTCCTTTTACTATAAAACTTTAGTTTCTTTTTTCAGTTGTCTTTTGGTATAATGTGCTTTTATGTGTTTTAAGTTTCTATAAATTCCTAAAAGGGAAGTTAAACCAGTTTTATTGGTAGGTTTGACTATGGCCCTAAAACTTATAGTTGCGTTTCTACACATACATATACATATTCATATACATATAGGCTTCTTAATAAATAGTCTACAAAGGAGCTAAAGTAGGTACCAATAAAAATCACCAGAGGTTTACAATTCTGGCAAAAATAGTCTGTACTTATTACACTCAACTTACCATAGCGCTCCAAGATTTTCCTTTAAAATGTAGAGCATAATCAGTTGGAAGCCCCTAACTCAAAAACTATAATTTTTGAGGATTAGGATAAATTGACTTTTATCAAAATCAGAAATTTTAAATGTAAAATAAAACACTAAATATGCTGTGCTAAATTTAAAGTGCATTATGCATTCAATGACTAATTTCATACATCAATCATACGTTTTTTAAACACAATAGTATGAGTAATGCAGCCCTTTTACTATTGCTATGAATATCAGTTGAGGCTATGAGTGTAAGATTTTTAAAAATACTTCAACTACCTGGTAAGTGAATCATAACAACAAGTATTTGCCACAAATGCTTCTTATACAATGCCATTCAATAGTGTCTTCTCTAGTGCTACATTTTCTTTCTTGAGATATAGTTTATTAGTCTTGAAAAGAATAGGTTTTCCCTGTCATAATGCAAGAGTAATGTACTTACTTAGAGACATCTGATATTGTATTAATTCAAGATAATGAATAACACATTATGAACTTTTAATTGTTTATGCCTCTATTAATTTGTACCAAGGAAAGATAAATATTCTTCAATTAGTAAGTTTTAGCTCATCCAAATTAACCAATTTATTGTACTGTCTTAATGTTTGCTTTGCAAAGTTCATGTTTCAAAAGTATAATCAATTTTTGCCAGGTATATACACTACTTTCAAATTTTTAGGTCTACTAATAATCACCTGTTGTATAACACATTTTTCTGAACTTAACATCTTTCCCCTAACTGAAATTTTGCAGCTTTGGCCAACATTTTCCCCAGACCAGGTAGCCATTATTCTGTTTTTATTTTATGAGTTCAACTTTTTCAGGTTCCACACATAAGTGAGATCATTCAGTACATGACTTTTTCTGTGTGACTTATTTCTGCTTAACTTCTTGCTAGAAACCTAGAATGTATTTCAGGTTTTGCTTTCATCCTACCAATTATATTATTTTAGATTATGTATTTAAACTCCCCCATCCACTTAGTCATTATTCTATTTTATTAAAGCAAATAACTATTCACTGTGCTTCTCTGCTGCATAGTTTAGGACACTTTCATACAGTTATATCCAAAACTTACAAAAGACCAATCAAACAATAACATAGTGAGTTTTCCAGTTTAATGAATTCTGACAACTTCCAATCCAGTTACACACATTTAAGTCTGTAGAAGAATCTCAGTGTGAAGGCCTAGATCAACTCCAAGTCATTCTGAATCAGACAAAAAAACAAGGTCCATATCGCTAACAAAATTCAGACATTGACAGATCCTGTATCAAACGTAGAAAAATTCTAGAGGTGAATTATTTTTTAAATAAGAGAATTAGAATGTTGTTCTCTTATTAAATAAACTCATGTCAGAAAACACCAAGAAACTGAAATGCACCTAGTTTGAGGTGATTGACTTTGGGTTAATTAATGATTTGAACATATTCTCACAATAATATATATATATATATATATATATATATCCTTATGTATTTGTGAAATTAACACATTTCTACACAAAGTTAATCATAATTGCCTGTAGCTAGCTGTAATGGACACACTCTTAACAGATTCTCAGAAATCTTCTTAAACTAAATAGCTGCCTCTAAATAAAGTGAACCATCAGTGAATCAAAAATAGTTCATTACAACCAAACACAAATATCTTATCTTTGATATTCTTATTTCTACTAATAGAAATTTCATAAACTACACTACTTTAATAAAGTCATTCTCATATGTGACATATTCTAAGAAGCAAATATCAATCCAGTTATTTTAAAGGACCTATTATAGCAATTACTTTTGACAAATCTGAAAGAAAAGCAAAAGGATTTGTACCCAATGTAGGTTTGCACAGAGCTTCTGCTGGGCCTGAGATGTTCTTATCTGTGCAGCTCAGAGCCTTTGATATTACATTCATCTAAACTCCATTAGGTGGGCTTTTAGTTCAAGCTTTTCTGTGTGAAAAGTTAATCTATGAGCATAACAAATATAAAGGAAAGAGACTCTGTACTACAACCGCAAAGTCTGAAAATATGAATGTAGTCTTAACTAGAGTATTTAATATATATATATATATATATATATATATATATATATCCAATTGGCAATCAGAATCTATTACTTCAGTCAGGAAAATGACAAATGCTGACACATGGTAAGGTACTCTTTTTTGTAACAAGTCAAATATAATATGATAAAAGATTATCTTAATAGAGTTTTAAACACCCAAATAGATCTCTTTGATTTTCACATTCGTTATCATTTTAACTATATATGATTTGGTGTGACTCTTGTGTGAACTACCTAAAAATGATATTGTCAAAGATAAATTTCAGACATTTAAATTTTGGAAGAAATCAAATTTAAAAAAAAAAATTCAAAATGTTTAAAGAAATCTGGAAAACTCACCTGCACCTATTTAGAAGGCATAAATCAAACCAATTTCTTCAGATAAGGATAAAGGAAGACACTTTACAACCTGTGAGAGTTTTATTTCCTATTACATTTTGTAACAGTTGTGTTCTGTGTTGCTAATACAATGCCATTGAGATAACTATTTTACCTGGTTGACAAAGGCAATTGTATGAAACAATTGAATAAAATAATCTAGAAAAGTTAAATAATACTAATCAATAGCCAGAGTAAAAATTATTCTTAAAATAACTACCTGGCTGTACATTCAGCTAATTTACAAATGCTGCTTACAGTCCCAAAACAAAACATCAAATGAAGAACAATAAAGCATATTATGTTTCTGTATGCTGGTGAATCACATGTAGTAAATCGCCAAGGAGAAGAGTGATTTATGCTCAAATTCTGCCAAGACTTTAATCAATATTGGGTGTCACATCTCCAGGGGAGGAGGCTAGAGGAGGTAGTGAAGCAAAAAGAGGGTGGCTAATATTTGTCTAGGTGATTTACATGCAACTTCAGTGAAATGTAATAGATTAAACAAAAACAATAGCAGATTTGGCCTAAAAAATGACAATTTAAAAATTGCCAAATGCCAAAAATCATGTGTAAAGGAGCTCTGCGGTGAGTGGAGCCTGCCTGTAGTTTATTCTGTATAATGTTTAAAGTCACAAAATACCATTTGTACAAATCAATTTTCTTGGCTCAGAGCATTAACTAATAAACCATAGAGTTCAGAAAGTAAGGCATCTTCATAACTATGTGCCCTTTGACAAGGACTATGTTATTATTGGAGGCTAATTCCAAGAAAAATGACAGGTTTGAAAGATTTGATAGAAATAACTTAAGATTTTGCACTCTGTAATGTAATTTGATTGAGCAATGTAAATCCTACATCAGAATATGCTTCTATTCAGATATTAGCTCTTAAACTATAATTTTCTAACATTTTTAAAGTAGACACATTAATTGTAGATCCAAACAAACTTTCATATTTTATGCCTTAGTCTAATAATTATGTTGTATTCTTTCTGAAATGTTATGAGACTAGGTTTTATAGGAATCATTAATCTCCTACAATACAGAACTTCAAAAGCCTAGTCTCTCTTCATTTGAAGTAATTCTTGAATTTCTCTGTGCCACATATCATAATTATGTGTTACGAGGGAATGAATCAGTGTTTGTGTTGAAACTTTCTCCATCGGTGCAGAAGTCTCTGCCATTAAAAAGCAGGCAGCAGGAGAAATGTCAAATAAATATAGACTGTTTGGACTCGCTATCTTTATTCAAACCCCTGACAAGAAAAATAAAGGCAAGAATTCAAAAAAAAAATTCTTGCACTTATGCTGAAATTGTATTCAGGTAGTACTACTGAAATGTGAAAAGCTTAGCAAGTGTTTCACTCTTCTATGTATGAATAGTATCAACTTTTAAGACAAAAGAATATTGTTTGTGAATATACATGTATATAAAACCATCTGATAAAAGTAACCAGAATCTATTAAAGCTTTAAAAAAGAAAAAACTTTCATAAATCTACAGCTGCTTAGAAACTAAACCACATTCTGATTTGAAAGATCCTGAGACAAAATCATCTTCTGACAATAATCAAACAAATAAGCATTTTAGATGGCATAATACAGGAGTCCCTTTGTATACTTGAATTCGCAGAAAACTCAATCCTGACCTAACTCTACAAACAAGCAGTTGACTCACGCAAACAGACTTGACCATGTACATAATTACTTTTCTTTTTGTTGTTATTTAATGGTTAGCAGTTAATTAACTGACCTCTGTTGCAATAACCCAGTTCATGCAACTAATGTTTAGTTTTAAAATAAGAATTGGAGGAAGCTGATCAAGGTCAGACCTTGCCCTTTGACAACTTCTAGATATATTTCCTTACATTTTCCTTCATGGCTTGGGGACCTATGATTTTCAGCTCTACTATCTAGCAGGTGATAGTCTCTTTTTCATCTCCTTGTGCTAGTGACAGATGGCTTCAACATTTACTCTAGTTTTCATAGATAGCATGCTAATACAATAGCCTGAAGCAAATTAAATCTACTCTAAGGTTTGCTGCTAACTTACTGAGCCACTCTGAACAAGTTTATTAACCTTTCTTTGGCATCATTTTGAGTATCTGGTATTTAAATATTACTAAGATTTGTAATTAGATACACATTCTGTAAAAAGATGAGAGTGCTAGGATTTCATATCTGATCCATGCTATACATAGGCACATGACTGTAATTTTATATAGTTTGCCTTCTGATGCTCTGTGTAAATTATTCCCCTGGTCTGTTAAGTACCTAGAGCATAAAGAAACCAAAGTGAGAAAAATAAATGTATCTAAGTGAATGCAAACAGATCTTAAATAGTAAAGGCACAAATTAGACCTGAATGGAAAATAATTTTTGGTCTTAAATTCAAAATGCAAAAGATTTAGGTTATTATTTTCAAAGTAAAGACATAATGCAATAACACACATAATCACTATTACACATTATAATGCATTACAATACATACAGGATACTTTAATGAGGGGAAGTTCAACTATATATATTTTTTAATTTCCTTAGTAGTAGAGGTAGGGAAACCTACATGACTAGATACATGCAATTATACAGCTTCTCAGCTAAAGACTATAATATCTGGATATATTTAAGTTTCAGCAAGCTTTTCTAGTTGATTAAAATTCAATAGTGAACTAAAAAAAATCTCATGTTTCACTTATAATAATCTGAAATTGAAAATTTAGGCAACATATTTAATCACCAAGTATTAAGGCCAGGTGACTGAAACATAATTAGAGTAGGGATGAGATATTTTGGAAGGGATAAACAGTTCCACTGGATTTAATTTAGCTCGGCTCTGCAAGTTTAAATTCAAGATCTGTTGTTAACCTGGGCAATAGGACTTCCAAGAAATTTTATCTAATAACTTTAGGACTATTCTTCAACTATATGATCAAGACTTCAATTCAAAGGTCAAGCAAAAATCCAGACAACAAAAATCAAGTTATACTGTGATTATAACAAAATGTAGTCATTGAGGGAAGTTTTCTGGAGTACTTGTGTATGGGTGTGCTATGTGCATGGAAATGGCCATTGATTACCTAGCGCGATGTGTACCCCGAGAAACACAAAGACAACTCAGAATAGAATGGATGTTTCGTTACTATAGAGTAAACAATTTTATAGCAGTTGTGTCTGGACTAGCTTTAGATTCTACTAGCATTTTTCCTAAAAACTCCAGGGTAATATTTTGTCCTAGTTCAGATAGTTTTGACTGTACATTGGGACAAATATTCTATATTTTAGAAAGCCATGGATTCTGATTATTTCCGTCAATATCTCCGATTATTGACGTTCATGATCCTACCCCTATCCCCCCCCCCCCCGCAATCTCTACTGCCACCTGTCCATACACTTAGGCAGGCACTCTAGAATACACACTCAAGGGCGAGCGCGTGAGCGCGCGTGCACGCGCGCGCGCGCGCACACACACACACACATTCCCCCCCCCCCCAAATGTTCTAAATGAAGGTTGAAAGCCCAGACACACACCCATGCCTAATGAAAAGAATGGTAAATAAGCATGGAAAAGAACTTCGGGCCAGGTCAGGGTAAGAGGGAGCTAGAATCCTTTTCCCTTATGGTTTTCCGGGCGCTAAGTAGTAATCTTTCTCCAAGAACTGAAAGAGCTAGCAGCTTTTTCATCCCTAGTCCTTTCAGGTCCCGATTTTTCTTCCCATCTCAGTTTCTCTAGCAGTGTTAGGATCCCACACCAACTCCCTTTCTTGAGTCTTTAAACTTATTCAGAAAGCACCGAAGTTTTCGCGCAAATTTTGCGCGCAGTACCCACGTGCCAGCTTCAGGTTTCCAACTTTCCCTGTTTGCTTTCTCTTGCAATCCCTTAAGCTTTCCCACTGCACTTTCCTGAAGCGAGTAGTAGGGACAAAGCTGAACTGTGAAAGGGGTTGAAGACGGTCCTTTCTACCCCGAAACTGCTTAGTTGCCCCACTCCCGCCCCCTCTCGGTAGATCCTCCCCCAAGGAACGTTTGTGAGTATAAAACTGATTGGACCGACAACGGTCCGGAGGCCTCCGGAGTGGCCGCGCTGCGCCCGGCTAGGAGAGACAGGGCAGAGTTTTCGGGACGCAGAGCATCCCGGGGCAAAACGTGCACCTGTTCGTCTGCGGGAGCTAAGCTTTAAAAGAAAAAAGAAGAGAAGAAAAGAAACAATTGAAAAACATTCTTCCCACTTTGGAAAGAGTGAGAGAGCTGGAGAGAAAGCGAGGGAGCGAGCGAGCGCAGAGTGCAGTATGGGTTTCCTTGACCGTTTCTCCAGTTAGGCTTCCAGGAGGCCAGGGCACCAGGTCCCTTTCCCCTTCCGAAGAAAACAGGCTGGTGCCCTCGAATTTGCCCCGGGGAAAACGCACCCCTTTATTTCTTTTGCACGCTCACAAGCGATACACGCACACATGCGCGCACACGCAGACCCCTCCCCTCGACCTGCTCCCTCGGGACTTCTGGAGTGAACTCCTGCTCGTGCCCCAGGCTTGCCCCGGGCTTCTGGGCCTCGAGTGTCGTCCACCTCCTGACCTCAGAGTGCCCTCCTCGGCTGCCAGCCTACTCCCTCGGCTTCCTAGCGGGCCCCTCACTCGGAGCGCATGTCTCCGCTCCACAAACCTGGTGGGACAGAGCAGGGTCGCGAAGCGCCCGACCCCCGAGCCCGCATGTGTCCCGAGGCTCTCGGAGGAGCCCGGGACCTGAGGAGGACGCACTCAGGCGGCAATAGCTCCGGAGAGGTTCTCAAGACGCCGCCCGCGCGCCGGGGAAGGCCCCGTCCCCCTTCTTCCTGCCCCCTGCCACTCCGAATCTTGGGGTTCCCACGTCCCAGCCAAGCCCCGGCACGCAGGGGAGCAAGGGACCCACCCGGCCGGAAGAGCTAGACGTGGGCAGGATGAGGTGCCAACTTCTCAGGGAGTCGGGCGCGGCCGGCGAGCCCCGGGGAGGAGAGAGAAAGAGGAGGAGAGGAGGGGAGAGGGGAGGCCGCGCTCGGCGGGGCGCGCGGGCGCGGGCGCGCGGAAAGCGGCGCGGGGAAGGTGGCGAGGCCGGGGCGTGGAGCTGGGTGGGAAGAGCACAGGGAAGGGGCCGGGCGGCAGAGGCTGCCCTCCTCGCGTTACCTTGCATTGGTGCAGTCATTGTAGAGGGTCTCGAAGTCTTTCCTGGAGATGAGTTTGCAGCGGTTCACTCCCGGCTGGATGGCACCCAGTCCTCTCAGGATACGAACCTGCTCCACATTGCACACCACCGGCGTGATCTCCAGCCGCTTCAGCTTGGTGTAGACTGTGTGCAAGCCCCCCACCAAGTGCTTCAGGAACAGGTCGAAAGCCTGGGGCAGGCAGATCAGCTCGCAGCCCTCCACCGTGAAGGAAGCCACTTTGGCCCCCCTCAGATCCACCATTTTGCACTCATTATTCTGGGGGGTGTTTTCCACTGGGGACGGGGTTGAGTACACGGGTTTCCCGGGGAGGGGGCCGCAGCTGCTGCTGCTGCTACTGCTGCTGCTGCTACTGCTGCTGCTGCTGCTGCTACTGCTGCTGCTGCTGCTGCCGGTGTTGGCGTTGACTGGGGTGCTCGAGGCGCCGCTGCCGCCCGCGCTGGTGCCGCCGCCGCCGCCGCTCGCGGCCGCCAGGCTGGGGTTGCCGCCGCCGCCGCCGCCGCCTCCGCTGCCGCCGCCGCTGCCTCCGCCGCCTCCGCTGCTGCCGCCGCCGCCGCCGCCGCCGCCGCCGGGAGAGGTGACTGTGGCCGCCGCCGCCGCGGGAGCTAGGGGCTCCGGCCGGAACAGAGCCGGCCCCGCGGACGCGGGGGGTCCCAGGGCCGGAGCCGGGGACGAGGTCGCCGAGGAGGTGGAGGTGGTGGTGCCGGAGGAGGAAGCGGACGTGGAGATCGGGGGCTGAGGGGGGACCAGCTGGGTCGGAGGGATCAAAGCCGCCGGCACTGCCATGGTCACATATAAGGGCAAGCAGGAGAAGGAGAGGCGAGGGGGGAAAAGTTGCCACACACACACCCCCGGGGAGGGGATGGGGAAAGAAGGGGGGAGAAGGAGCGAGGAGCTGGGCCACCGCCGGCGCCGCAACTCCAGGAGGGGACGAGCCGGAGAGGGAGAGGAGGGAAAGAGGTAAGCGCGGGCGCTCCGGAGAGAAACGCACCAAAGTGTCCCGCAAGTCGAATGCCAGTCCTCTCCCGGGCCGGAGCCGGGCTGGTGCGGGGGGCGGGGGCGGGGAGGGTCCGGCGGCGGGCGTGTGGGTCCCGCTCTAGCACAAAGTTGAGGATGAGGGTGGAAAGGAAGAGGGTTGAGGGACTCGGGTTCTCCCCGGCAAGTACATTGATCAAAGATTGAGAGGGGAATGACAGAGAGAAAATGAGCTGAAAAGTGCAGGCTGCCGGCTGGACGAGTTGTTGTTGTCACACGGTGCAGAGGGGAGGAGCTCCGGAAACTTGAAATACCCTTTGAAGCCGCAAAAACCTCACTCACTAGTATTAACCCAAATTATCCAACCAGGAACTCGGAGCAGAGACTCGCAGAGCGCGAGAGGGAGCGAGGGGAGCGCATAGGGGAGGGGGCAAGGGGAGGGAGGGTGGGGGCTCGGAGAGGCGGAGGGGAGGCAGGGGGAGCGGGGACACTGAGGTGGCCGTCGCGGGAGGAGAGACTGGGGCGTGCGCTTCTCCTGCGCTGCTACCGCTAGATTGCATGCCTGATACTCCGTTTCTTCCGCGACGACTTCTAATTTTTCCCCCAAAGCTTCTAAGCAGTCGCCTGACAATTTAACCGAGAGCCAGAGCACTCTGAGTTCTCCTGCAAAGATTTAGGACGTATCTCCGCGCCTTTTTGCAATGAGACATACATGAAAACATCCCTCTTCATGATTCTTAAGAAATTATTTTGAGGAAATTTCAAATGTAAGCAAACCATAATTTTTAATGCATCTGATTTCTTGTTTCTCTATTATGTATATAAAGATATTGAGAATTTCA
>NDGM011185863.1:0-10886 GCA_002564305.1 Octomys mimax
TCTCTCTCTCTCTCTCTCTCTCTCTCTCTCTCTCTCTCTCTCTCTCTCTCTCTCTCCAGCTCTACCCTGAGCCCCTCATGTATCTCATCTTGTGCACTGACTACTGACTGACTAAAGGCAGAGTAATGTGTCAGGTGAGGGCATTTGAATTAGCTTCTTCCTGTTCTCTTTTGGGGAAAAATCCAATCAGTGTACCTATATCTCTATCCCCCTATTTCCCCACCCAATACACATCCATAGAGAAATTTCATAAACCTGCTGGGTGAATGCACAGAAGGTGCCAGACTGGTCTTGGAAAATGATTACACCCTAGTCTGGGGTAAACCACATAACCTTAATTCACCTTTGCAGCAAAGAAACCACAGGACACTGTCACCCAAGTTGATGAATTCATTGTAAAACTCAACAGGGATACAGACCACCCCACACACCACGTCCTCAGGGCAAGAAGAAATGAAGAGTGGACGCAGGTCACAGAAAGGCACTGGTGCTGTCCTGAAAGGCAACAATGCAAAATAAAAAACACAACATATCCACCAACATGCATGTGTGTGATTGTGTAAGTATGCTCTAGATGCACTGCTGTGTGTGCATCTACTTGAGAGGCAGGTCTGTGTGTCTATGGTCTGTTCAGCAGAGTGTGCATGTAGTAGCTAGCACTCATCACACACGCAACACACGACAACCTCAACTTAAAGGAAAAGAAGTTTAATCTGGCTTATGGTTTAAGGAGATTCAGTCCATGGTAAACTGGCTTTAGGCAGAAATGTCATGGGTGGAAGGGCGTGGAGGCATAACATGCTTAGTTCATGATGCCCAGGAAGTGTAACCGAGAAACAGTACCAGAAATGAAGGGGCCAGGAACCAGCTATAGTGAGCACCCAAGCTCATGCCTCCACGACCCACCCAGATGCAACCAGAAATGTGCCCTACCCATGCCCTAAGAGGAACGCAAGCCAATCAAATTGACAAAATGAAGTTTAACTCCCACAAGACATGTGTGTTTGTGTGTATATGTGTATATATGAGGGATGCATGTATGTGTCTATGTGGGTATGGGTGACATGCATGCACACATGTATTTGAGACCAGAATGTGTGTATACTTGTGTGGTTGTGTTTAATGTACATAATCATATATGTGAGTTTGCATGTTTGAGGGGTACACATGTGTTTGTGTGGATGTTTGATGTACTCTCACATGTATTTGTGCATGTGTGCACATGTGGGTTTGTGAGTGTGCTTGTGTCTCAGATGGGAGATAACAGAGAAAGAGAGGCATGGGGGTCATAAGACTTTCCCATCTCACTTCTGGAAGAAGATTGGCTGGATTCATAGGGAATGTCACTACTGTTGCGAATATTCCCCATCCTGGTTCCTAGATCTGTTTCCTAGAAATTATGAAATAGGAATGTTTTCCCTCCACACATAGAAGAAGGCAGAATCATTTGTTGATTTCTCTGCCTGTTATGCTTTCCCTAAATATTTGGCCTTCTCAGGCCTGTAGCTGGCCTTGGGCTGGGCTCAGCTGTAGGGTCTACCGCCTCAGCTTGTCAACCTCTCCTCTCCAGCCATGTAGTAGTCAACAGTGAGCAAGAGAATTTTCTCAGGAACAAAGAAGTCTGGGAGGCTAGGTGGGTGGGGGAGTAGGAGGGAGGGGCCTGCAGCCCTCCTGGGTAGGAGGGAGCCAAGCTGAAGGAGGCTCTCAATTCTCAGCCCTGCAGGAGGCCAAGGGAGAAGCAGCTGCAAGAGTGGTAGAGCTGCTGGGTTAGGAACAAGCCCCTGACACAAGGGGTTTGCACAGGCGCACAAATGAAAGAAAATCAGAGGAGATGAAACCATACAAATTTCGGGTAATAGAAAGAGAGGAAAGAGATGTGCATGTGGCCTGGGTCTCGGCTCAGAAAGGTCGATTCCAAGAAGACGCTGCTCAACTTTATATTACTTTTCAGAAAGCCAGTGAGCTGAAAAATAACTCTCACCTTTTTTTATATATTATTATTCGTATCTTCAGAGTTTCTTCTTCACATTGTTTTGTGCATTTCGGTTGTTCATTTCTCCTCAGCCTGATTTCATTTGGAGATTTGGCCAGGAGCCTGGAGGGGAAGACGGCCCTTCTCCTAAGAATGCATTTATTTCAAATCCTCTGCAGCCTTTGTGGGTTCTGCCCAGTTCCCAAAGGTGGAGGCGGTAGGGGAATGTGTGTGGCACTGGGGGGATGGCTGAAGACTGCCTGGGCCCTCCCTACTCACAGGAGCTCATATGTAAGGCATGGTCAGCACATGCATGTGTGTGTGTACATGCCTGAGTACACTTGAGGGTTCATGAAAGGGCACCGCATGTGAATCTGAACATGCAAGGAAATATCCCCACTAGGTTTCTGAGGATGCCTGCTTATGGCAGGGGCTCTGAGCCTGCATGCGTTGGTGTGCATGTGCGTGTGTGAGAGGGGCCCAGGCGTGCACTTGGAGGGGCTTTCACACCTGTACACGCCACCGTCCCTGCAGGTGGGAGGGACCTGGGTAGCTAGGTTTTCTGTTTCTCTTGAGTTGGCAGTGGCAGTAACAGGCTCTTTCACCTTTAGCTAAGTTAGGCGAGGCGCAGATGTTGTTTGAACCAGGGAAAATGTCAGCCCCCAGGAGGAGCCCAGCTTTAACTTTGAGTGAGCCCCTAGGAAGCATGGCAGTGTATTCTGAGTATTGTGCTTTGGGTCCATTTGCATTTGCTCTTTCCAGTAACTAAGGACTGGTGGGAGGTGTGAAGGAGGGGGGCCTCTTTCTCAGGGCCTACTGCCCCTCCCAGCTTCACTGGGATCCTGCTGAGCCTGGCACCACAGAGAAGCTAAAAAGAACCCTGATCCCTTGCCCTCACACCTCGCCCAGTGGCAACCTGGGAGAAGTTTCTAAGTCCAGGGGAAGCCTCTTAGCAGAAGTTTGGGACTCAAGCTCCTGGGGCAGCACATCTGGAAACTGCTCCTGGCACTCAAAAGCCTGAGCTGAGGCTGGCCAGATAGCTCAGTGGACTAAAGCGTCTGCTTAGGCAGAGTGCAGCGGCCAGGGTTCAATCTCCAGCCTGCCATGCCAGCCCCATCCCCAGGGTGTACTGAGACTGTGACTAAGACCGGGCATGGTGGCGTGCACCTGTAATCCTAGCACTTGGGAGGCTGAAAACAGGAGGATCACTACAAGTCTGATCTGTGTGGTGAGACCCTGTAGACCCTGTACTAAATACAAAAAAAAAGCCTGAGCTTTCCTGGATCTGACAAAACAGGATTAAAATGTTCTTTCCTCATGGCAAGTACAAGCTGTCCCTCAGCCCCAAAGTGAGTAGCTCTCGATGACTCGACACCCATCTTCCAGGACACCCCAGTGGGTCATGGAGGAAGCCAAAGCTTAAAAAAAGACCCCACATAAAGGACCTGAATTTCAAGGGCCAAACTGCCCAAAAGCCATGCTTATTAGGACCACCCCACTATCAGACAGGTGGGGGCACCTTGGATCAAGAGGATAAGTCAGTTATGTAGGGCACATACTCCATAAGCAGGGGAGCCAAGGTCAAGCTTTGCCTGGGTCTGTCTCATTGCAGAGGCAAACACTATGAAGGATTCACCTGTAGCCTAAGCAAGCCAGGAGAGAGGATTTAGAAAGGACAGAGAAGGTACGCATTGAGCTTAGGTTCTAGCAGGTCACAAAACAGACCCAGGCCCAGCCCCAGGAAGCCTGGTGCATGCTAAAACGGGACCTCCAGAGGGACTGCGGAATCCTACGTATTTCAGCTCATGGGGCTGCTTTCTGGACTAAAACTCAGTTGTCATCCATCTACAGCCTCAGAATGTCGTGGGAGTCAGTGGGGTGCACCAAGAAGGTTCTGTGCAGCCGCATTCAAGTTGCTTAAGCTCTCATCATCTGCAAGACGGTGATGTGGACGGAAGCCCAGCCCACAGGCAGGTGTGAGTGTGAGCAGGCGATCGGAAGTGAAAGCGCCTCGACTGGGCACCCTTCATTAGCTTGACTTAAGACTCAGAGGCAGGAAGATTTATCAGCACCACGAGTACTGCAGCCTGTCCCAGGGTTTGAAGTAGCGACTTCAGCCTACCCTAAGAGGGACACACACACACACACATGCACACACACACACACACACACACACACTGTGCAGAGTCCATTGTGCTACCAGCAGGGAAGCTTCTGCTTGAGCAGCGCCTCACTAGCTGCACCACAAAGGTTCTGATTTGCCCAGAAAAGGTCGCAGAGAGAGCACAGCCTCAGAGCCCAGTACTTTCCTTAGCATCTTGATCTCCAACCCATCCAGTGGGGGTTTTGCCTCCATCAGCAGCCCCCAATATCCTCACATTGCAACTGACATTCTTAGGCCTTTGCAATGAAAGCACCTTTATAGTATGACATGATGACCGAGAGTATGGACTTACGTGGCAGACTGGATCCACTGGGCAACTCTTGTATAACCTGGGCACAATGGACCCATCCAGAGGGACATTAGGAAAATGAATGAGGTAACTGATGAATTCAGAAGACCCGGTAGCCTAATTAGTCTATAATGAGCATCATCACCCTAGCTGTGTGACCTTGGGAAAATGACTTAAACCTTCTGTGTCTCCATTGCCTTATCTACAAAATGAGACTGATAACAGTATCTACCTCATAGGGTTAAATGAGTATTAAATGAGGATTAACAGAGGATTATGCAAGTTAATATTTATAAGGCTCTTAGAACAGTGCCTGCTACATGATGAGTGCCCAGTGAATTATAATTATAATCCTGGCTAGGATTAGTCTTGCCATCACTGTCCTTTGAATGAAGGAGCGCTGCTATTCCATTTCATCGGCCAGGAAACTGAGGTTAGGGGGAAGGGTCACCAGCCTGGCTCTTGAATGCAACACTTTCTGAATCCAAGTGAGGCTGCTCCACAGTCACCTCCTCCAGTGGCTTTAGTGACTTTTCCCCTGCAAGGGGGACTGTCCAGAAGGACTCTGGCCTTTCCCAGGGTCCCTTAGAGCCCAGCTCAAGGCAGCCTCTCTCACCTGCTCTCTGACTGAGCTGTGACCACCCAGAAAGGAGGCTGGGGCAGCCTTCACCCCAGACAAGAGGAACCCCAGGAGCACAGGACAAGCAGGCTAGCTTGGGAGGGCTCTGACTCGGAGTTTTCTAGATGTTCTGAGCACGGCAATCCTCTGGATCTCTTTGTTCTTTGGCCAGTTGGGAAGCTGTAGCATCACTGCTGTCATTATAGGTGCATGAGCCCTGAGTGAGGTGTGTGTGTATATGGGGTGTGTGTGTGTGTGTGTGTGTGTGTATGTATGTTGGAGAACAAAAGATAGGAAAGTGGGGGTTTCTCTTCCCAAACTGGCTCCAAGCACTTAGCCGCAAGAGGAGCATGCAGTGAGGATCTGAATGACATGTTGCCTTTCAAAGGTACCTCTTGAGTGGGCTTGGGGACCCTTCCCTAGCCACCTCTCCACACCTCCACACACCCTGTAACACCCACACACACAGGTGAGCGCACACACACATACACACAGACAGCCATCCACAGAGGAAATGATCAAGCGCAAAGAATCCTCATGTGCTACTTTATATGGCAAATAATTGAACCGTACCCTTGTGGTCTCAGTGAGGAGTTTCATCCATATTCATGCTTCGCGTTTCCTGTGGAAACGAACACGCCAGACATTCCAGCGCAAGGCAGGAGCAAGAAATCTTAAGCACTAATTCAACGTCCCTTCATTCTCGTTCTTGGCTCCGGGGAGAGCAGATTTAGACGGCGTCTAACAGCCAGGAGGCAGCGCGTCGGCAACTGAGCCTTGTCCTTCTCTCTGGGTCCCTGCCTGTCCTTTCTGTGCCTTGGTTTCCTCTTCTCTTTCTTTCCTCCCTCACAGCCTTGCCCCTCTCCTCCGCCTCTCTGCTCTCCCTCTTCTCCTCTTCCCCTTCTTTGCCTCTTCCCTCCCTTCCTGCCCTCCCCAGCATTTCCACTCCTCTGGCTCTCCTGCACCGTTCCCAGCTTCAAGGCCTCCTTCCTACCCTGAGCCGCTCGCTGCAAAGTTCCCGTCTGCGCTTGGAGTTTCACCTTCCCTGTGTGGTTACGCCGGGGAGGGTTGTGGGGAGGGTGCCGGGAAGCTGGTTTGGAGCGCGCGTGCCTATGAATACCAAGCATGTTAATAGGTTAAAGTAAATCTAAAGTAACATTTGAAAGCAGAAAGATGAAAGCAGATCACAGGCCAAAGATCAAACAATCTAGAGCCACTTCTAAGCCTTTTACAGCTGGAGATTATTAGCATTTGAAAGTGAAGAGCATTAGAGGGAGAGAGGGGGAAAAGTTGGAAGGAATTTTTGTTGTGGAGATAAAAACTGAAATAAATGACAGTGGAAAGGGAGAACTAGAAAGAGGCTGCCTTATTTTAAAAACCACATTAAGACAGTGGCAGGGAGGAAACCTAGTGCTGTATTTTTAGCTCATCAACCAGCTTCTGGGCTCGGGGCTGAGGTTTGAGGCCTCACTGCCTTCCTCTCCCTCTTCTGCCTTGTGAGAAGGAGGCTTCCGCTTCTGCTGGGCGCTCCTTGCCCTCCTGTCCAGTGTGGGGAAGTGCTCTGGCGGAGGGTAGGCACTGGCCCGAGTCAGGGCCCTCCTCAGTCATCTGGGGCCCTCCAGCAAGCCCAGCCCCCAGGGGGGCTGCCCAGCCAATCTTTACAGAGGATTTGAGTTAGTGGAACCAAGAGCTTACCTGCCTGTGATTCTTCCTGCAGTTGCAGGCATGACCAACCAAACCTGCTAGGCCTCCATCCAATCCAGCCTCCCTATCACAGAGCAATCTGGGTCCCACACCCAGAGCAGTAGCCGCTGCTAGACAAGAGAGTTTCTAAAACCTTCCCACCTCACACTTGTAATTTAGTCAGCACCTGTTTCTAAAAGCCTGGTATAGCTTAGGGATTCTGCTAAGTGCAAGAGAGCTAGGGAACAGAGCAGGGAGGGTCCCCACCTTGTGCTCCTAGAAGCTGCCAGGGGAGGCAGACACCCAATAAGAAGACTTCAGCTTAAACACAAGGAGTTGATCACAATCATTTATCTCAGTATTCTCCTGAAACCACATTAATGTGAGATCCAAGTCACTAAAAACCCACCAGAAAGAAATAAAGCGAAAAAGATAACAAAAGCGAGGAGCAGTGTCTTTGAATTCGTGGGAGAGGAAAAGAGAATGAATAGTGACAAGTTTTGTAACTTCACAGATAGTGGAAGCTGAGGTGCTCACCCACAAAGTGAGGCAGCCCTGAGAAAGAAGACACGGCCTGTGAGCCCCAGGACGCTTGGGACTTTGGGACAGAAGGTGAGTGGCAGAAAGTTGAGATGGGGCATGTGGCCAAAATAGAGTACAGGTTGGACCTGGGCCTTCAAGTCTTCTCCCCTGGTCTTTGTGGTGGGTCAAACAGCTTTCCTGGCTGGACTGGGGCACGGCACATCCTCTGAGATGCAAATGAGGGAGAACTGGAAGATCCTATGCCCACTGAAAGATGGGAGGAGGGCATCGATGCATAACCACACTTCTGCCCTGGACAGAGACCCAGCCCCACCCCACCCGCCCCACCCCCTTCCCCAGCTGAGCTTTTAGATGGTAACAGCCAGGTTGTCACACTTGCACCACTCACCCAAAACTGGTGCAAAAATCTTCCTGGAAAAACTGAATGGCCTGAAGCAGTGAGGAAGTTAGTGATTCGGGGGTCTCCTCTACAGTAAAGTCAGCTCCTGGTCCATTTTTTACAGGGGAGCCCACGAACCAGCAAACCCCACTCATGTCTGCAGAGCTCCCAATCAGGCTTTTATAATGACTCACACTTTTAAGTGTAGAACAGTAGGACTAGGGGGCCGGCGAGATAGCTCGGAGTACTAAAGTGCCTTCTTAGGCAAGCGTAGGCAAGGTAGGAACAACAGTTAGATCCCTGGCACCACATGCCACACCAGCCCCACCCCTAAGGCAGGCTGAGCCAGCCAGAGTCTTGAAGTAGTGGCATATCCCTTAATCTCAGTGCTGCGGAGGCTGAAAACAGGAAGATCACTTATGAGTCTGAGCTGCATTGTGAGACCCTGTGACAACCAAATACTTTAAAAGAAAAAGAAAGAAAACTAGGAATCAGACAATGTTGTAGAAACACTTCCACCATTATGACCACACAGGCTAATGGAGGATAAAAGGAACTCAGAAGAAGCAGAGACAAAGTTGAGAGCAGAAGTAACTTCAAAAGTACATGATGTATAGATTGCTATAGGTAGAACATCAGAAAGTTCACTTGAGAGCACCAGGAAGACAGACAGACAGACAGACAGACAGACAGGCAGGCAGGCAGATAATGACACATATAACAATCAAGTCACCAGAGAGAGACCTTGGCTATTGAAAATGGCAAGCAAAAATTCAAAATTCAATAAAAAGCTTGAAAGATAAAATAGTTGAAATTTGCCAAAGTGGAACAGAAAGAATAGGAGACAGAGAAAGACAGACAATGGCAGAGAAAATGAGAAAACTAAATTATCAGTGCAGGATGTTGGTTCTTTGTTATAAATTCTAGAAAGGTTTACAGAAAATAGAAGGGATAATTATCAAAGAAATAATAGAAGAAAACTTCCCAGAACTGAGAGATGTCTATCTGCAGATTAAAAGGGCCATTAAAGGTCTAAGGTATATGATTATGATAGTTCAGACACCAGAAATGAGAGACCCTTAAAAAGCTTCGGGAGGGGAGGAGCAGAGCCACCTTCAGCCCACCAGAAGGTGGCTTTCCCCGGGGAAGAAGTACGTTACAGATTGTATGATAGATCAGCTCATTCAGCAAACAAGGTTGATGGGGAATTTCTTGTTCTTTTGAATCACAAAGAAAGACTATGAGAGGTGCTTAGAAGAGAAAGAAAAGCAGAAATGAGGAATAGCATAGAGTTGTACAGGAGAGGAAGCATAATTATTATATTGTACTGTCTTGGGAGTGAACAGTTTTACTTATTGTTGTGTAAGAAGAGACTATTGATTCAACTTTTTAAAGTGCAATACAAGTACATTATGGGAAGGAAGACAAAGCTCTGAGCTAAGAGTTGTGTCATAATAGGGAGTCAGTAGATAAGGTCAGACATTGTTCCATCAAAAATGAGTGGGAGGGAGGGAGAGACAGAGACAGAGACACAGAGACAGGCAGACAGACAGACAGACAGAGACAGAGAGGGACAGAGAGAGAAAGAGAGACAGAGACAGAGACTGAGACTGAGATTAACACAGAAGAAATGAACAGTAGCCACCAGCCTGGTGTGAGTACCAGCTAACGATTCTTGAGAAGTGCCTCGGGGGATGGTAAGTTCTGTTTCTGGTCAGCAGTTTGCTCACACAGTTGTATGTATTTCTTCAAATTCATGGATGGGTACACTTGTGATCTGCATGTTCCACTGCAGGTAAAATTTACTTCAAAAGAAAAAAAAAAAAAAAAGGATCCCAAGCAACACTGGATTCTACTGACATCCATGGTGAAGCATATGAGGACACAAAACCAGGTGGATGGACAGATAGAAGGAAAAGTAGAAAAATGCGTTATAGAATCAATACAGCAAAATATTGACTGTACAATCTAGGTAGTGGTTTATGGGTACTCACTGCAAATTCTTTCCACTTTTTTAAGTATTTGAATATTTTTTACAATGAAGTATTGATGGCAACATACAGGTATGTTACTTAAGTTAAAGGGCTCTAACTGCCAGAAGCAGCAGCCAAGAGTTGGAAGTGGTTGATTCTAGAACACAGACAGAGATGTGAGTGGACCTAATGGATTTCATGAAAATCCTTATAATGTTATTAGAATTTCAAATTCTGTGCATGAGAATTTAACCTTAATGTTCCTGCCACATAACCTGAGGAGGTGTTGGGCAAGTAATCAAGGAAAGGCTGTCCATTGCCCCTGAACAAAACCAAGGTCCTAGTCCCCAGCCATACTGTGCAAGGGCCCTCTCTTGCCCTCGATAGGAAAAAGCTGAGGGTGGAGACAGGCAGCCCAGCCCAAAAAAATAAAGCGGGGGGGGATTGGAAAAGCAATGTGTGTAGGACAGAGAACAGGACCATCTAGCCAGCAGGGAGAAGATGGGAAACCTGGGGCACCCCAGGGGGAGGGTGAAGGCTGGCGCATGAGCAGGAAGGTGCCTGAAGAGCCTGTTGGGGTGCTGACAGAACTTCCTGCTGGGGAGGCCCGGAGACTAAAGAGCTAGGATGAAAACAACCAGGTGCCTCTGGCTGGCAGATGCCTGCCCACAGTGACAGTGAATGGCACCAAGCAGGAATGCCCAGGGCGCTGGCACAAAGCCGGCAGCTGCCATTGGAGAGGTTTTTGTGCTAATGCCACTTGTCAAGCCGTCAGCTCCCAGGGCAGCTGGACCTGTCAGGGAAGCGGTCAGGTCCCCTGGGTTGTTCTTCCCTTGAGCCTCTCCCGGGTTCTCAGAGGTGTCCAGCACAAGCTCAGAGCTGACTTTCCAGAGGGACTGGGAGTGGGGAGAGGCTCAAGGAGGCCCTGGGAGCTGCAAAGGGGAGAAGAGATCATCACTCCTCCCACACAGGGCTCTGTTCCAGTAAGTTCCATCCTCCTCTAAAAAACCCCCAACTCAGCAGTGGGGTCTCAGCAGTGAGAATGGGTGGCACAAGTGGGTTTTCTGGCGGAAAGATGTTGAAGTCAGCTTTCTATCCCTATAATGAAATATCCGAAATAAATAACTTCTAAAGAGAAAAGGTTATTAATATGCTGAGCTGTAAAAGGCTCAATCAACAACTTCTGACATTGCCATTCTCTCAGATAACCCATTACTATTATGGACTACTGGACTATATTGGATTATTTTGCTGAATTCACACA
>NDGM011185869.1:0-12736 GCA_002564305.1 Octomys mimax
TTCTGTTCATTAAAAGAATGTAACTATATATCTATCCTAACCACTTTGAATACACAGATACAACAGATGAATGTCCCTCTTATGTTAGCATGTTACAAGTACTTGGATGGAGCCACCCATACCCAGAGCTATGGGTGGTGCTTTGGTCATCAGTATATCCATTCAATTATACCCAGAATTGTATTAGGCCAATCAGTGGACTCATTTGGTACCATGTACCTCTAATCTCAGTATCACAGGACCTCCATCTGGCTGCTCCAAAAAGCCTCAACTATGAGTGGATGAAGCTTTGGGGGACTTCTGTGTACAATCTGTAACACTATCCAAGCTCTTTTTTTCCCACAAAAGACTATTTACAAGTTGCAGAGTGTAGAATCGGGATGCCACTCTGCTATACATAAAACCTAGAAAATTTGTGACTAGTAATATCATATCACATAAGACCAACAATAGTTGAGATGGAGAAGATATGGACAATAGCACGCTTCTGTGTCCTTTTTGTTGTTCTCAGATGTTTCTCTGCTGATTCTGTCGGTCCTCCCAGATGCTTTTCTTTTCAGTTTAAATAAAAACCTTGGTATTTAGAGGCAGAGCTACAAATGTTCCAGATGGTATCAACATCTAATTCTTTCAAATCCATGGCTAACACCTCTCTGGAGAGTAACTAAAATCTTCTGAGAAGAAATTACTGCTTTGTGGACCACTTGGACAAATCTCCAACTTTACTCTGCCCTCATTTCTTTTAGTTAATGACTTACCTCTGTGACTCTTCCACTTTTCTGCATCCTTCAACATGTGAAGTCAAATATCATCATGTATATTCAATCTGTTCTATTTTTATGGTTCATTTCTTTTATTTAATTACTGTAGTAACATAACAAACATATGACATGATACTAGTTTTATTTTAAAAATTTAGGTAACATTGGGAAAGAAACAGCCTCTCCTGAGGATTACTTAGACGAATAATTTAATGTTTCACTACCTAATTAAAACTGCAATTTTAAAATTCAACTTACATGTAAAATCAGGTATGCTAAATAATATCTTTCAAGTCCTGTAACTCCTCCAAATGAAACATCTTTCCAGATATGTTCTATTACCAATTAAGGACATGATCAAAGTTATCTTAACCTCAACACTTCATCCAGAGGACACTGCCTAAGGAATTTTAATTGCATCCATACATCCATCAATTATTTAATAAGTGTCCATAAAAACCTAGACATATGCAAGAAATTTTAAAAATATGGTACCAGCTTTGTTTATTTTTTCCCAAAGCACTGCCTTCCCATCTCCAATAAAAAGGAGGAAGAAAAACTTTCTGGAGAGGACAAAGACTGACTATCGAAGTTGGTAATTTTCTCCAGACAATTTTTATCTACCCAGCTATTCATAACCAGTTGAGATCTTTCTTCTATATACTTTCATCTTAGTTATGTTTCTCTCATTGCTGGGAATACTTGAAATGCAAAATTCAGAAAAGAAAAAACAGAAAAAAGGAAGAAAAGAAAAAGTTTATTTAGCTCACCATTTGTGGAGGCCTGTAATCAGCTGACTTCAAGTCTGAGTGGCACATGACAGAAGGGCAGCAATTCATGGTGGCAGAAGACAGCAAAATCAACAAGAGTGTGTGTGGTAGGGGCTCTTTTCCTCCCTTATATTGTAAACAGGGTACCTGCCCTGTGGTAGATGTAGAACTCGCATCACCTCCCTTCTCTCTCCTCTCACAGGCTCAGAATGTTTATAAAGTGAGGACCCAGGGTCTCTGCTGAGTCACTTACTTAAGTTTCTAAACTTCTTAAGGTGACACGAAGAATCAATCACTGCCAACACTGTACAGCGTAAAAGCCAGCCAAAGGTATGCCCTCTATATCCTAGGAGGTAAAACTACTAAGTTACTTAGTTAACCTTCTAAAGTCCTCAAAGTTGACCCAATAAACAACCATAATGCCTTTTGTTGAAAATCTCCACTTATGAATAACTCTTAAAGGTTAATAAACCTCAAACCTATAGGTGCAAAAGTTTTCTTTCCTGAACTGCAAAATCACATCTTTCTGGATTAATTATTAAAATTGCTCACATAAAATATCTTCAAAACAAAGTTGAGGATCATCTGATCTACAGAAGAACTTTCGATAGGGTTTTCTACTATCAGATATTGCTATGAATGTAGCCCCTGCTTGAGAAGATAAGCCATTCCTATTTTGTCCATCTCTTTCTCCTCCCCTCCCATCCTTTCACTTTTCTTCTTTCCTTCCTTCACTTTCCTTTTTCTTCTCTTCTCTCTCTTCCCCTTCTCTTCTCTTTTCTTCCTCCCTCCTCTCTCTTGTCTTTCTCTCTGTCATCCAAGAATCTAAATCTTTCCTGTTTTAGATTTTAGTTAATTCTTTAACCCCAATGTGCCTCCAATCTGGCCCTTTCCCTCCATCTCCACCATTACTCCACATAGGTTAGATTAACTGGTGTTTAAATTATTACCAAATGTTCCACTGTAATCTTATTTGATACAGATCTTCAGTTACCATTAAAACATAAAGTAGATCATTTTACTTCCTTTCTTAAAAAGTTATTTTTATCAACCACCACATTTAAAAGTATGTTGAAGTATGTAATTTTTTTTCAAAATCTAGCTTTATTTTATTCTTTGAAATGGTATCACATACAATTTCTCAGATTTTAAAAAGCAACATAGATTTAACCCTAGTTCACTTGCATGCTTGAAGTTGCTCTATTTAGTTTGCCATCTTGGACTGGAATCACTGCTTAACTCCTCAGGTTTATAACACATAAATTGAGAATCTCAGTAGCAGTCCTGAAGGTTTGCTAGAAGATTTTATTAAATGAGATGTTTATAAAGCTCTGAATACATATCCTACTACAAAAATTAATGTTCAGTAAGTGTTAGCTATTTAATATGGTTTCTTTGTATCTGACAGTTTTAATTTAGCATTATATTGTGAATATTTTGTCATGTCATCAACTAGTCTTTGAAAACATGATTATAAACTGCTCCATAATAATAAATTATATAGGTGACCTTTAATTTATTTTATCAAGTTCTCATTTGTAGACATTTATGTATATTTCTTCAACTGTGTACTCTTTAAGTAACATTATAATAAATATAACAATACATAAATCTTTGGGAACAGTTTAAAATATTTTCAGAGAATAAATTACAAGAAGTAGAACATTTTAAGACTATGGAAGCTTTTGCGAAATCATCCTCCAATTAAGTCCCAAATGATATTTCCATAGATAGTGCATGTGAGTTTCTAGTCCCTGAACCATTACAAACATATATAATGCATTTTCTATCTCTCTTTCTTTTTCATTATTTACCCATTTATTGGCATCTTTCTTGTTTTGTTACAATAACCAAGTGCTTCCTCACTTTTCATACACTGGAATCATTTAGTAGTAGAAGACAGAAGGGCTTCTGCCTTAAAAAATGTCTTAGGAAATTTTATTGGACCTTCTCTCACCTTTTGGAATTGTGGAGAAAGACATTTTCATTTCAACAATTTCCCAAAGAAATTATGTTATTTGTTTAGCCCTTTCTTAAATTAAACAAATCACTTCTACTGCTTTGTCAATCTTTTTTCACTACAAATAGACTACAAAACATTAATCCTCCACATTGGAGCATTTTATAGTTCCTTGACATTCATTACCCCATGCCTTTCCCTTAAAATGGAAAGATCTATATCCTGTGATTATTACCAGCAATAGAAGGAACATGACTACTTAACTTCAGATTTTTCTTGCTCAATCAAAGTACTATTTAAATCATTTCTATAAATTGTCCTTATATAGCATCAAGAGATAAATTAAATATAAATTGTACTTATCAACTGGCAAATTAAGAGGTAAAGGATAGATGACACTGCTTACTAGGTAAGGAAATCCAGATGACATAAGGATTATGTTTGTCATAAAATTTTTGTCTTCCTAAGGCCAAGTATATCATAATCACTCAAAAATAAAAGAAGAAGTCAAATAAGAGGGAAAAAAAGAAGAATCGGAGGCTACATTTGTGTCCTGACTACTTTCATTTAAGAAGAGGCCTTAGCAGCGGGCTCTTAAACTTCTGAATAGAGCTCCACTGAATGAGTTTAATTTACACTTATTGGCTTGGTAGTCCATACCTTTAAATTTTATTAGCCATTTTTAGTATTCTTTTGTAAAATACAATAGCATGATATGCTTTGATGTGCTATATTAAAATGCTTTAGTAGGACAAAAGCTGCATATTTTCTTTGGGACAGCAAGTTTGCTTATGGCTATTAAGCTTAATGATATATAGAATTATACCAATAAAATGTAGTTTAAAGTAATTATTGTAGAGGGCTAGCCAGATAGCTCAGGGGATTAAAGCACCTGCTCAGGCAGAGTGCAGTGGCTGTAGACCCTGTAACAAATACATAAAAAATAAATAAATAAAGTAATTATTTCAACATGCTTCCAGAATAAAGAAGAAAAAGAGAAAGCACATATATAAGAATGAGTTATATGCACTGTAGTACATCTACCTGTATGAGTACTATTCAAGAATTAAAATTGGTAGCATGCAAGAATAGCTAAGCAAAAAAAAACTGACTACATAATTAAGGAAAAATACCATCACAAAATTATGGATGCAATAATGACCTATTTTCCATCTGGCATTGAACCTGTCATCATCCACTGTTTCACCAGTCTATGTGACGATTACCCAAGACCTTCCTGTCATAAAATGCAGTTCATGATCCCCCGTCCTCCTTGACTTAGCTACAACATCAGATGGGCCACAGCAACTACTTTTCCTGGAAACTGTCTCCATTCCTGACTTTAGGTTAAACATGAACTACTGGTTTTCTTCACTTCCCTTCCTTACATTCCTTTGTTAATTTCTCTTTCTATCCCAAATCTCAAATGGGAGTTTGCAGATCTCAGTATTTGCTTTGCTTTGCTTTATCTTCATTTATTTCTAATAATTCTATGTAGCTATGAATTGAATACTATCTACTTAGAATGAGGTTTTCCAGATTTTTAATCACTCTCCTGAACTCCTCTGATTCTGTAGTCAGCTGTATATTTGACATGATTAGCTAAATATTTAATAAGCAATTCTATTAAACACATTAAAATTGTATCCTTGATATACTGCCCTCAAGGGTACTTGGCTCACAATGGTCACCTTATCAAACAGTAAGTAACTCTATTCTTTGATTAACAGTATCAGGTCAAAGTGAGTCTAGGACCTGGGGGATAGAGGAGATAAAAGTTGAAAGAAGAGCAAAAGCAGAAACATTGCTCTCTCCTAAGTTACTTCAAAATCTGTTGACTATTAGACCTCCATAAACTTAAATTTAGATCTCTGTAGCATCAACTTTTGAAACATTAACTATCAACATTTCTTAACAAAAGTGATTTGTAAATTGCCATGAAGACAGGCTAGGTGAGTTATGAAACTCTTGATTTCAAGATGTTTATTTATATAAATATGATGTTTATTTATAGACACATTCTCCCCAGTGGTGGAACAGCAGAAGCTCACCGTTGGACTTCAGGAGATTGAGGAGGATGTCTGTAACTGCTTCCCCTTTCCAGCGCACTGCAGCCCAGAGAGCTTTCTTAAAAGCAAAGCTAGCTACTTTGCCAGAAGCCCAATATGGGGGTGAAAATTCATTTGTATTCCTATCCAACAGGACTATTTGTTAATAAGAAAAGAGTAATAAAGGTTAAATTTACAACAGCAAAAATTACATATCTACATGATTCTAAAAAATAAATAAAATATTTTTAGACTTTTACATAGATAATTACCCAACTTTGTTTAAAAAGATGTTAAAGGAATGTAGAGATAAGAATAGATAAGCAAATAAAATATCTGAAAGCTATCAGGGTTTTATAACTTGATCAAAAGATTTTATGTGTTTTCAATCAGAATTTCCACAAGATTTTGAAATTTTTATGAAAGAGCAAGGAAAAGCAAAAATACTGCTAAGGGGCTTTATATGATAAATGCTTAACTATAAAAGACAAATTTTTATAAATTTTCTGTAATAAAAACTATTTCTTGTATACTTTGAAGAAAGATAGTTATTTCTTCCCAAAGTGTAAATCACAAAGGAAAGAAATAAAGTTATGTACAATAAAATTAAGATCTTTGGGTTCTCTACATGCGTTAGAGAAAGTTTATGAAAGCAAAAGCAGGAGAAATTTTAACGGAAAGTTACCTGTCAGAATATATAAAGAACTTTTACAAATTAATAAGAAAACCAGCATCAAAGATGGACAAATACTTCTTAAATTGCATTTCCTATGGGAAAACTCAGTGTAGTCAATTAACCTAGGAAAAGTTATTCAAATTCTTGAAAACTAAAACCAGAAATAGGGTACTAGCTAACATAGATTGTGCTCACAAATGAATGACATATTTACAAGTTAGTAAAGATGAGAATCAGCAGAAACTTTTAAATATTGCTTTTGGGAGAAGAAATGGACACAAAGTCTTGGAATTATCTAGTGGCACTGAAAATATAAGTTTTCTGAGCCACGTCTGAGATAATACATCTCTTGGCATAGTAAGGAGTAAGGAGTTTGGGTATTGTCTGGGATGGTATTTCAAAAGACTTCATTCCCTGTAAGGATGATAGTAAATTTAAAGTAACTTAGGATGCTTGAGCACATATTTGTTATTATTTCTCATAATATTCCTAAGCATTGTATATAATTCATAATGTTTTTATGATGGCAGAACTCTGGTATTAAGTTTTCTATATTAAACAAAGGTGGACTTTTGTCATTTGGTTAGTATTTATATGTCCCGTGGTTGATATTCTCAGGCAAAAGAAGGCTCAAATATAATTAGGGTGGCCCACTCCCCTAGAACTACATAATAAAACTTTCATAAAACTTTTATATTGGTGAAATACATGATGACAGATTGAATGCAGGTTGGAAATGTCACAGGAGATGTCCTTCACTCACCCTTCCATGCTGTGCATCTGTGCAATCAATCGTCTCTGTTCTCTTCTATTGCACAAGAGGTTGAGTTCTGTGGAACACAGGAATGAGTCCCGTACTCTTTGAATTCTTGTTTTAGCTAATGGAGAGCCCATAAAGCATGAGATAGAGTGAAGGTAGGGAGTTCCATCCTCATACCCTGTACCCCTTCTCACTAAGATTGCCTCCAGTTTACTCTGTGTCCCTAGATAAAACACAACTCCTCTCAAGGCAGCTGATCATACAAGACTTCTGTGAGCTTCTGATAAGTTCCTCATCTGTTTGGAACTGGAAAGTGGTGACATTAACTTGTATTAAACCCAGAATTACAGCAGCAAAAATGTGGCTCCTCTATACCCTAAACTCTGTCAGTAGTCCCTTCAGAAGTGAATGCTCTTTGCAGTACTCTGAATTCGCTATGTCCTGTTGGACAGTTGCCTGTTATAAATGTAGAGGGACAGAGAGAAAAAAGGACATTAGCTAGTACACCAAAAATTTAAAGGATAATACTCAGGGGAACAATGAATTGTTTTTTTAGTTTATTAGAATCAAATGATAGCTTTTCTTCTTAAAATTTTTTCAACAAAATAAACGTGATAGAAATGTGTGTTGTAATTCAGAAATCTTTAACATGCTGTATTTAGCAACAGCATGTTATTATATTTAACAACAGAGGGATGGCACATTTACCTCTGTGTGAGGGAAATCATTCTGGCGATAATTTTATGTAGGATGAACTGTAGAGCCATGCCTCAGAAGGCCAGTGGGCCTTCCTTAGAGACAAACTTTAAAGCAATAGGGGACAGCTAAGTGTGGCTCTTTGTACTCCCTGTCACACATCATGTGCAGGTCCTATATTTGTCCCCAGATCCCATCTCTGACGTGAATTTCATTGAGATGTTAGGCAAAAGAATGATGTGAACTAATAGACACACTAAAAACTTAGTCAAACAGTATTTTTTTGCAGCCAATAATAATTGAATTTGTGTTCTTATCACCACTAATTGTTTTCTATCACACTGTTAAGGACCTTTAGTAGTCTTTTATATTCTATTCTACATATGTCTCAAATCTTCATTGCACCAAAGCAAATACTTGTTAGTATTTTGCTGTGTGTCCTTTTAAAGCCACTCTTTTATGTTGCTACTTTGTCAATGGACCCTGAAGTGCTCCTGGTTTGGCATCATCTGCAAGAATTAATTAATGTGTCATTTTTCTTTTCTAGATGATAAATAAAGATGTGGAATAAGATGAAGTTTAGGCACGCAGTACCCAGTGGCCATACCCCTCTAAATGAATATAAATGAAGTTTGTTTATGCTAACACTCTTGGTCTTTTATATAATCCTCAGAAAGTGTGTTTCCTGCTTTGAACCATCCTTAACCGCGAGTGTCCCTCAGGAGAAATGACACTTTCATGGGTTGTGAGGTCCACATTTTGACTGGCATATCTACTGTGGTGTACAAGATAGCACCATGTGGATATATGAAATAATACAACGTAGTCAGAATTTTTACATGACTTTGGAAATTCATGCGATGTCCTTTCAGGTAATATAGTGTGGCTTTTCAAACAACCAGTAACTTTATAACACTGGGCTGACACCTGTGATTAAGAACTTGGGACTCAGAAGCTAAATTACGGAAGATTCATGACAGTTCCAGCTCTAGGATGCTAGAACTCCTGTTTTCTGTCCTACTTTGGTGTTTTAAGTTGGTGGAACTTGTACACACACACACACACACACACACACAAATACACACACATACACACACACAACACACACACACACACATACACATCATCATCATCATCATCATCATCATCATCATCATCATCATCCATGAGTTGTCGTTCTGCTTTTATAGCCAGAGATAACGTAAGGGATAGGTAGAAAATAGCTTCTCCTTACACCAACACCTGTTAGAGTGATAGATACATTTGCTTAATATAACTGGTATTGTATTGCACATGTTTATGGGCAAATCTGGAATTTTATCTAGAAAAAATACTTTTTAAAATCCGTATTTATTTAAAATTCTCTAAGGTACAAGAAGTATTGAGGAAGATTTCCCTCATCACAGTTTGAGCTCAGTGCTAGAGGGTGGAAGTTTTAAAGATTTTATAGATGAAGTTCAAATTTTCTTCATACTTTTGATAGCAATCCAGTTGTTAAAGGCAAATAATGAGAAAATAGAAAGTAAACCAGTAAATATTCTCTTGCAGGCAGCAGATCCATGCAGAGATATCCATAGCTAAGCTACTGCCTTCTGTTGTCTTAACCGAGTCCACACAGTAATTCATAGTCAGCAAGGATAAGTTATTAATGCTAGTTTATTACTTATGAGTGGGTTGTTCCAGTTGATTTTCTGCTTCACTAGAGAAGTTTTACTCTCCATCCCCTTAAGCTAAGTCCTCTCCTTTCCACTGCTCAGTGATTGAAACCCTGAATTCGTCTCAAGGCCACAGGAACCTCTGGCCTCTATTAGCCCAGCACTCAGTTTCTTCTACAGCGAGAAATGCCAGGAGCTGACAGCATATTCTTCACTGCTCTTGCCTCTGGGAGGATCTGCCGCAGACAGCTTCTTGGCTTGGCTACACTGCTGATTTCCAGCTCACTGTAGGGCTGCTCTGTGCAGGAAGGCTTGTAGGAGCTCATGGGCATATATTTGTATGAAAGCTCTCTGCCTAGCCGAGAGATGACAATAAAGAGATGAATGTGAGGTAAGGTCCATGACTGTCACAGGTGAATATTTCTTCATTAAGCTCCTGTCTTTAGCAAGGTTTTACGATGCTATTGCCTTCTGACTCTGTGGACAGTTTCACATCTCCAGTTTTTCTTATTTGTATGGATAATAGTATGTGTACAAAACTTTCACTGGCATAAAAATGTATTGTGACAGGAAAGTAAATACATACACCCAGAAGCCAGGCCAGCTCTCGTTTTGATGAAATTTATTCACCAATTACTATACTATAAGGCCACACACCTTCTTAAGAAAATGATATAGCACAGTTTATAAGGAACCCAGAGCTATTTTAGGTAAAGATTTATGTATGTTTGAATAATAAGCAGAAAGCAAGGCACACTTTCTTGGATTTATGTTAATAAACTTTTAAGTGAGAGTCATTATTAACCAAAGATAAAAATAAAAAGGAAACATTTCAAGTCTTTATTCACAGTACAAAGTAAAGTTTGGGGCCTGGATCCCACTATTCATCTCTTACCTACTCTAAGTCCTGACCACAGTGCCTAAATAACAGAGTCAAGCAAAAGGCAAAGAGATTTCCATGGCATGGATGGCAAAAATGACTGCAGCACTTAGCAGAGATTTGAAGCCAAAATGAAATTCTCTTCTTCTCTCTCAAGGACAGCAAAGTTCACAGAATTTAGCTACAGTGACCTGGGTCTTTGTTTCTATTTATCACATGATGTGATGGTTAATTTTATTTGTCAACATAACTTGGCTATAGGGATGCCTAGATATCTGATTAAGTATAATGTCTGACTGTGTAAGTCAGGATGTTTCTGAAGGAATCAGTATTTGAACTGTGGCTTGAGTGAAGCAGTCAGACAACCAAGGGCCTAAGGAGAGCAAAACGTGGAGGAGGCTGTATTTCCTCTCCTTGCCTCATGCCTTCTGCTATCAGCCTTCTCCCCTTCAACTAGGAATCATGCCATCTACATTCTCAGGCCTTTTGCATTGGACTGGTGATCACAGTGTCCATTCATCTGAATCTTTTTTTTTTTTTTTTTTTGCAGATTATAGATAATGGGACAACCTCTGTAATGAACTGATTCTTCAAAATAAATTCCCTTTAAATACATAGACACACATAACACACACACACACACACACACACACACACACACACACACACACCATCCATGAGTTGTCATTCTGCTTTTATAGCCAGAGATAATGTAAGGGATAGGTAGAAAATAGCTTCTCCTTACACCATGACCTGCTACAGTGATAGATACTTTTGCTTAATGAAACTGGTATTTTTTTATTTGTTTGTTTGTTTGTATTTTTAGGGAAGGGTCTACAGGGTGTTCAGAGTACTAGATTGGACTCATAGTGATCTGCCTGTTTATAGCCTCCCAAGAGCTGGGATTACAGGTGTGTTCTATGCTTAGTCTCAATTGCCTTCTCAGTGAGCCCTGAGGAAGGGACCAGAACAGCAGGTCTTGGAATTGAACCCCTGGGTCCTGAGCCTGCTTGCAGGCATTTTAATCCACTGAGCTATTTAGACGGCCTAAAGTTGGAATTGTATTGCAGCTGCTTGTGGGCAAATCTGGAATTTTTGCCAGAAAAAATACTTAAAAGAAAATCTGTACTTATTTAAAATTCCCTAAGGTACTCAATCTCTGAATGCAAAAGAAGAAAAAGAAAAGCAATATTTATTTATTATCACCTTTACACCAACACTTTATACTCATTATGTAATTCCCATTCTGTACAAATCATATGTTAGATATTGTCACAAATATTTTTAATGATGAGAAATATGAAGCAATTAAGTCAGTGAAAATTAAGGCAATTTGTCTCAGGTCATGTAGCTGGATGAAGGGAAAAGTAGAACTGGACCCAAATGCAAATCTCCAAGTCATAGTAGCAGGCTACCCATGTCTAGCTGATGAAAAGAAAACAGATAAAACCACATATTAACACAATTGTAACTTATAATGAGCCAAACTGTGGAACAGGAAATTATAGTCTAGTACCAACAATCCCATTCATGTTTCAACAAAATTTATCTGGTGTATCCACCTTTGTATAGAATCTCTTTGTGACCATTTAAAGCCATTTTAACCATCTTTCATCACTTTTTCCCATATGTTATCTGTTAACATTAAAGACCATCCAAATCCTTTTAAGCTCTCTAATGAAAGAGATAGCACTCACGAAATTAGGTTCCCTGAACTTCCCTGGCCCTCAGGCCATTGGTGACACTCTCTAATAGAGTCCCTGATGTACAGTGTAGAAGGCAGAAGGAAGAATAGGCCATCATCTTTGTCATTAACTGAAAGCAGACACACAAGGAAAGGCAGAACTTCAGGCCTTCTGAACTTTATCCTGAAAACCTCCCAGGCCTGCAAATACAGAGGAGACAGTCACTCCCACTCATTTAAACATTGTCAGTTGCTGGTTTTTTTTTTTTTTTTTTTTCTCTCTGCATAAGCTTGAGAACTTGCCACCAGAGATTGTATCTTTTTTTTTTTTCTTTTAATGTATTCAGTACAGGTTCATATTATGCAGCTTGGACTCTTGGTGATCCTCCTGTTTTCAGCAGCCCTAGCACTGAAATCCAGATCACCAGATCACTCCTGGTTTCCAGGCATCTCGAGGATGAGACAGGCTCAGCCTGTGGTACCTGAGATTTGTATCTTCTACCAAGTTAGAGGTTAGATCCCTCTGCTTGCCTAACCAGGAGCTTTGTCCGCTGAGCTATCTCACTGACCCTCAGAAAGCCTATCTTGGGGACCACCCACTCTGGTCCCCTCTTCTGTCCCTCTCTTGGACAGAAGCTTTCTTTGCCTCAATAAATATATTTCTGCTCATAAAAAAGAGAGATTGAGTGTGCGGAGAGCTTTCTGCTAGCATGCGCCGGCAGGACTGCTCCCAGCCAAGGCATAGCATGGGCCGGACCCGCTCCCACCCCATTTGGACGCCCCCCACCACTCCACCGCTCCTCCCCGACCCTGCCCGCCAAGTAGGATTTTCTTCCGAGTTCCAGG
>NDGM011185870.1:0-13260 GCA_002564305.1 Octomys mimax
AGGGATTGAACTCAGGCCCTTGCACTTGCCAGGGAGATGCTTATTCTACTGAGCCATCTCCCCAGCCCCATATTACAGACTCAAGTCACTTATGAGATATTTATATTGAACATTTTCTTTCTTTCTTTCTTTCTTTCTTTTTGTTTTTGTACAGAGAATTGAACTCAGCACCTTAGTCTTGCTTGGCAGGCCCTCTGTGCTACTGAGTTATATCCCCGGTCCTGAACATATTTCCTACCAGTCAGAGGCTTGGTTTCATTTTCTCTACTGTTTCTTGTCTTTTACGTGTGAATGTGTGTGTGTGTGTGTGTGTGTGTGTGTGTGTTCACGAGTGTACTTGTCTGGCATGTATTCGACTACATACATAGCCCTCTTTTTTTTTTTTTTCTTGTCTCTATTCCATCTTTAAATTTCCTGATTTTTTTTAACTGCATTTTCCACTGTACTCTTAAGATGTTTTGGTTTTCATTTCAGTTATTGTGCATTTTGGCTTCAGATTCATTTTTTTAAGTTTCTGTTTTCTCCCTCATTCCATTCATTTTTTTTTTGAAATCACTGAATTTTTATATGATTTTCTTTTTTGTCTATTTATTTTTATTTTTAAAAGAGAGTGAAAAATTATAAAAAGACATTGAGAAACAATGCATAATTTTCTTTAACATCTTGGTATAGCACAATCATCTCCGTTATTTTGTTATTGGTTGCTATTGCTTTGCCTCTGGATTATATGTGTTACTTCTCCATATTTTTTATTACATACACAACCTGTGACTTTTATGTGGCTAAAAATATAGATTATTGTTCTTATTTAAGTTATGCTGTAACTTGCACTGGCCGTTCCTTTTAGCTGCGAGCGGCAGTAGATGCGAGGAGCACAAGGCTTTCAGTTTGTGGTCCTGGGCTGGGATTCTCTACCTGATAGCCCTGAAGATCACCTGTGTTTGCAGCTTAGACAGTGTCTGGAGCTCTTGCTACATGATGCTCATTCTTCCCTCTATCCTGTCTTGGTCTCCACCTCCTTAAATTCTATTATAGTTTTCAGCTTGCTACGATCCCTGAACTGTGCTGCTTCCCCTTCTGAAACTACATCTAGACAGAACCTTAGGTGAGCACCACTCTCATTCTTTGTACTTTCTTCAGGGTTCAAAATATTGTCTACACACAATAATTGTCCAGTCCCTAGTTTGAATGGAAGGCCTGACTTTGACAATGTTATTTCATCCTGGCTAGAAGTATCCTTCAGCCACGTAAGTTCAGGACTTCAGACGTCATGTTAGGCATTTTCACATAATTGCTTAAGTCCTTCTTTTTAACAAATCAGTGTTACTTAAGTCTTAATTATGGCATTAGCCAGAATTAGGAGTTGTGCAACCAGCATTTTTTTCTTTTTTTTTCGGAACCGGGAATTGAACTCAGGCCCTTGCGCTTGCCAGGGAAGCACTTATTCCACTGAGCCATCTCCCCAGCCCAAGCATTTTTTTCAAAAAAGAAAAAAAGATTTAAGAAAATTGTTTTCTGACTCCAAGAAAGTAATGGTTGTTACTGTTTGTTTCATTTTATAGTAAGTTGCTTTGCATGAAATAATAAAACTAAATATTTAAATGAATTAATACAAAAATATTGAATATCTATTATAATATATATGGCATGTATATACATATGTATTTGTATGTGTGCACATAAATATATTCAATTTGTACTGTGAACATTCAAGTCATGTTAAAATTTTATGAATAAAGATATTGAGGCAGAGAACTTGTGTAGAGTTAAATAATATGTTGTAGTGGTCAAGAGTTAGATTTCTTTTTAAGTATTCTACATGCAAGGCCAGTAATATTTTCTCTAGGAAGAATAGAATTAGACAAGTATATATTTTACACTTTTAATTTAATTTAATTTTTAAGAGTAAAAACAGAAGCAAAAGCAAATAGAAAAAAAACAGAAACAGGGTAACATGCAACAATATATATGTTAGAGATTTTCAAAAAAGGAATAGCTAATTAACAACGGTTGTTATTTTATCTATTTTTATTATCAAATCTGTGGCTCAAATTAACAGGTATAGTTATGAAGATTGGACAAATAATTAACTATTAATGCTTGCTTTCAAGAAATCTTAATTTTTTCCTTGTGTTTTTAAAAATTTTATTTTGAGGAGTATAATAATTGATAAGACATTAGAAATGGTACACATTTAGAGGACCAAGATGAGAGACATTCAACCAAGGGTTTTGTATTATTCTTTGCTGACCTCCATGTAGTTGCTCAGATCACAGATATCAGCATCCAGAGTTAGTCAAGGTGAAAATTCTAAGCATTGACTGCTTTCAAGAAACTGATGGAAATTATTAGTACAGTCATCTCAGCCACTCTATATGTATACTTGCGTGATTTTCCCTCAAATATACATTTTAAAACAATTACATTTTAACATATACTTGATCATGTGTTACTAAAATCTACAATAGACATTACAAAAGTATTTTAGAGCACAGATAAAATGATATCCTAATGACATATTCAGAACACCCTTTAAATGAAGTTTGACAAGTTAAAATGCATTTCAAACAGCCAAATCATGGGAGAGTCAAATAATAACAGATTAGTCAACCTTATAGAACAATATGAAGCTTTTTCTTTGTTTGAAAAGTCTGTGACTTTGCAAGGTTCCAGTTTATTTCTAATACTCAATAAGAGTCTCTTGGATAAAGAGTGGCCAAGCTGAGTACAAATACAAATGTTAGAACTCTAAGAAGAATGTGTGTTTTGTGGGGAGATTATCTGTGTTCAGATTTTGAACCCATCACTCAAGAGCTTCATGCTTTAAGCAAGTTACTTAACCTATATGACTCTTTTCTTATGTGTAAAACAACACTTAAACTTTTTTTTGTTTGCTCAAAATATATTGTGAAGCATAAAAGTTATTTATGTGAACTGTGCAAAACATTATTTGCCGTAGGCTATTTATTATTATTATTATTAATTCTTATTCAAATGTCAGACTATTAATATTTTAACTCCTTTGCTACATGTCTAATTTTGACTTTTAAGTGTATCTCCTATGTCTTCCAATAAGAATTTTCTGCAACCATTGTCTTAAACTTCGTTATAGTTGTGAATCATCCTCAAAGATTAATTTGACCACATGTGACTTATCATCAGGTAACTTTTCATATCTCATCCAAATTATTGATTACATTTCGTAATCAAAGAGAACAAGGGACCACACTTTGTAGAATGCCTGTATGAGTTAGCAGAGAAGTCGGTAGACCCTTGTACACTTTTATCTGGTAATATTGTTCAAAATATCTATGTCTAAGTTATTCTTTCTCTTCATTCATCTGTCCACCTCACTAAATGGCTGTAAGATTTCAAAACAATGTCTGGACATATAGCAAAGAAGTTAAAATATTAATAGTTTATCATTGGAATGAGAATGAATACTAATAATAAATTGACTACAGCAGATAGTGTTTCACAAGTTCACATAAATAACTTTTATTCTCCATAAGCTCTTCAGCTAAGACCTCTCCTCTGTATTTAAAAATGTAAAAACTATGGCAGCAAATAATTTTTTTCCATTTTTATACTTTTTTAAGAATCAACATTCAATGAAATACAAGTTTATCGTTTTAACCTTTTTATTTCATTTTTCCATTAGTCTGTAAGATATAATGAGAACAAATATGTCAAAATTCCTGCTAATACCCCTATATATTATATTTACAGCATG
Organism: Octomys mimax; assembly: GCA_002564305.1. Classification (NCBI taxonomy): domain Eukaryota; kingdom Metazoa; phylum Chordata; class Mammalia; order Rodentia; family Octodontidae; genus Octomys; species Octomys mimax. Next base: position 3,734 of record NDGM011185870.1, read on the forward strand.
CTTGCAAACCAACAACTGAATAGCCTTATGAAAATGGAGAAAACAGACACATTCCTTTGTAGTGAACTTGTACCATATTGTTTTAGAAATCAATCCCTTCTTTCTAAATATGCACAAATCATGTGTTTAGTAACATAACAGATTTTTCATAAAGCTTTGTATGTTTTAAAAAACTGCTAAAGACATACACACCACTTAGGATTACACAGACCTCACTTAACTATACATCTTTGCTGACCACTATATCCATTTTGCAAAGTATAGGAATTTATTTTTAAAATTGATTATTGCTAAATCTAAATGATAAAATTTCAAATATTCTTTTTTGAAATTTAAAAGCTACTTTTTTCTATGTAACCATATCTTATGATAAGAATAGATGCTGGAATTAATAAAAATTACCATTTTCTGAATGAGTCATTCTATGATAATGTAGTAGATCATGTTTAGCATTAAGGAGAAAAGATCTAAAAACAATTTTATAATGAACAATCTGAAGGCATATTTTATTGTATTATATAGATAGTTTGCCAACATCTTATTTTTAATTCAGATTTACGAAGTATTTCAATATCTATTTTTATAAACTTCCTGTAATAATAGGGATGGAGTAAACTTAATTTCAGGTATGAAGTTCTTTTCATAGGTTACAATTTAAAATTTAATGTTTATAGTTATTTCCTATGTTGAAAGATTCTTTTAGCTCTATTTGACAATTCAAATCTTCATCAGGGACAAGTAGACAAATGCAATATATATTTCTCCTATGCAAATAAACTTAATAATAAATATGTTTAGCATTTTTAAGTCTTTTGAAAATATTTTCTGCATTTAACTTCTCAAGTGCTTGAAGTCATATACTTTTTGAAAAACAAAAATCTATATGGAATATGATTCATGACAATGTTTTTTAAGTAAAGAAATTTGCATATTCCAAATAAATCCATATATATTTAACTTTTACTAATAAAAGTTTAAATGTCTCACTTTAGTTGTTTACTGAGCATTAGGATAATATTACAAGCTGTAATAATAATAGATAGCATTTTAATTCCTCCAAATAAGAGCTTGCAAAACTAGAAATGATCTAGTTTAAATGACTGAAACAAAATGTCTTGACTAAAAGGAAATTGATTTGTAAACTTTAGTGTGACTAGGATTCACAGAGTAGCATAGTATACATTTCTATTTGATATGCACTTCATCTCTAGAGCGCCAAATGACTGCAGGGTTGGGACCAGGAGACCAGCAGGAAGTGGCATCAACAGTCCTGATGGCCAGCGTTTTGATAGCACCTGTCAGTGTGATAAGATTTCTCCCTTTTGAAGAATGGGCCTCTGTGCCCTAGTTTTCTTATTAACCCACTTACCACCGTACTGCTCACTTGCCCTTCCCTTGGACAAACTGCTGTGTCTTGTCCTATCTTTGATGCAGAATCTTAAACACTTTCAGAGGAAGCTCTTAATTTAGGATATCAGTACCACAGGAGGGGATCGCCTTAGAGAACTGAAGTACTGTTATATTTTTCCACCTTCTTGGATAAAAGCATGCTGTTTGGTTAAGCGCTGAAAATCGTTCAAAGAAAAGAGTCGAGCTAAAAATAGATAAATAAATGAAGTCAAACATGAAGAAATCTTTTCAAATGGTTCATAAAACAGTATGACACTATTTCATACTTCCTTAAAACTTGAAGAGTTTGAAGGGTAAGACATGCTGGTAGTCTCAGGCAAAAATGCTCCTCTGTAAAATGAACATTCATAGACAAAAGCATTTCAGGATTTTAAAAAAATAGGATGTTTTGAGGAAATAATGGAAACTTTTAAATCTTGTGCCTATCACATTTAGAATATATTGGCATTTAATACACAATTTGCCATCTGTTCTTTACTGAATTCAGAACAAACCAATATCCAATGAAACAATTAGCCCATGGTTGTAAGAGAATAGTCTTCAGGGAAAAACATTTTTGCAATACTAAGATTGATACACTTAAAGTAAATTTTCAAAAACTTACCAGGTCCTGTATTCTGCTAGAGTGCAAACTAAATGAGACACAAATATTATATTGTCTACTCTTGTATCTCTATTCCTTGGCATGGAGTAGCTTTTGAAAACTACTAGTTGTGTTAAGAAATGGTTCTAAGTATCAGGATTCGATGAAAAAAGAGACCAGATAATCCCCAATGTCAATTGCCTAGAGATTAATGGCATTTGTAACCTTGTGCAGAAAAGGCATTTGTAACCTTCTGTCGAAAAATGAATGCCTGAGTTTTCTGGGTTTGGTTAACACAAGCTTAACAAAAACATTAAAACATTTTCCAATATGTTGTACTATTTTTATCCTTACCAGCCTATCAGATATTACATATCCTTTTCAAAAGTTGATATTGTCATTCTATTCATTTCAACATTTTTAATGAATATGTAGTATAACCTTATAGTAGATTGAATTTTTTAATAATCAATCATACTGAACATATTTTTAGAAAATTATTACCTATTAAAGTATTTTTGAGGGGCTGGGGAGATAGATCAGTGGAATAAGCGCTTGCCTGGTAAGCATAAGGGCCTGAGTTCAATATTCGGTTCCACCAAAAAAAAAAAGGTATTTTTGAAAATATCTTTTGATATTCTGGACTACTTTTTAAAAATTTGGGTAGATTTTTTCATCGACTTAGGGAATTATTGCTATGATCTGGGTAGAAATCACTTGTTAGGTATATTTATAGTTGGTAATATCTCCCATATTTTGTCTTTTAGTTTTCATAATTTTGATGATCTAATTAATGTATTTTTGCTTGTTGTTTATCTTTTCAGATCCTAATCTGAGAAATCATTGTGTGCCTACCTTCAGAAAGGATTTTCTCATACATTTACTTTGAATAGTTACAGAGCTTTGCCTTCTATATTAAGATGCATGATACATACAAGTTAATGTTTGTTACATCATTTAATTTTAATAAATAATTAATTTTTCACTTGTAAACTAAGGACTTTAAGCAATGTAACACAGGTCACAGTGTATGTGGTCAATACTGCAAACAAACTCTTTTCTTGGAAGCATTTCTGTTAGTGTATTTATGTCCTTATTTATAAAAGTGTAGAAATGGGAGGGCTAAGAACATGAAATTATAGGTGAAAATTAAAATGATTAAATCAAACAATTGCAAATTATCTCAACATGCATTTAAATAGTATAAGCCAGAATATAGAAAAATGGTATTAAACTTGAAGAAAAAATTGAATATCAATATGAGAGTTATATTAACAAGACATGTTAAAAATTAAACTTGTCTTTAATTGATACATAAAAATATAACCATCATACATACTAATATGGTGATGTATTTAACCACACACTGAATCATTACATATTATATTAATCAGACTAAACACATCTACTTTTTCTAATAGTTGACCTTTCTCTGTAGTGAGACTTCAAATTCACTTAATTATTTTGAAATATAGGGCACATTACTGTTGCCAGGAGTTACACTATTGTTTTGTAGCACATCACACTTTCTGCTTCTATCCAGCTGTGACTTAGGACATACTGATCAGCCTGTTCCCTCACTTCCTGACAAGCCACTTTCCCCAACATCTGGTAACCACCATTTTCTTCTCAATTTCTATGACACCAACTTTTTTGAGTCCCACATATGAGTGAGATAATGTAGTGCTTTTCTTTCTGTGCTGGCTTATTCTGTTTTTTGTTGGGTTGTTTTTTTTTTTTTTTNGAACCAGGATTGAACTCAGGCCCTTGTGCTTGCCAGGGAAGCACTTATTCCACTGAGCCATCACCCCATCCCCCATGCTGGCTTATTCTACCTAAAATAATACCTCCATTTCTACCCATGCCACAGTGCAGGGCTATGTTGTTTGGCCAGACAGTATCCCCCTTTGCACATGTATTACCACATCGTCTTCAACCATTCATCAGCTGGCAGACACTTAGCTTCACTCCACTGCTTAGCTATTATGAATTTTGCTGCAGTGAACATGATAAGGAAGGCATTTATTTTGTGGAGTGTTATCATGATTCATTCAGTATCATGTACACATGTATCAAAATATCACATTACACCCCATAATTTGGGGCATTATATGTCACTTTTATTAAATATGATTTTTCTAGTATTTTACATATTGGCATAAACTCAGAGCAATTTTTGAGTTCCTTGTAACTTTGAACTCTTTTAAGTATTACTTCTTATTTCTTACTGAACTCAGTTTCTTAAGAAATACTGAACAAGACTTCTGATCTTTGGGTTTGCGCATATTATATAGTATTAGAATTGCTGTGGAAATGGCAAAGGCTTCATTCTAGCTTCCAATTCAGTTAAATCCTTTACATTTTAGGTGCAGACAAATATATTATGCCTGGTGTTTCCTGTCCAATAGTTTGCTCTTCCCTGGAGAGAGTGTTTGATGTCACAGAGCATGATCTTGACAAACAAAGTCTGTCCTTTGACCTGACTTCCGGAACCACGATTGCCCTTCTGTCCTCTTGTCTTCCAAAGGGTTGACTTTGCTTGGCCCACTCCTTTCAATTGCCAGCTAAAGACTTAATATATTTTAGAACTGTATTCTCAAGGTAAAATAGGAAAGATTTATTCACAGTTTTTTTTTACATAAATATGAAAAGAGGATAGTTCATTCATTTACTAATGTTCCCTCTCACCTCAGCACTAATAGTGACCTCTCCTTCACAAAGCAAAGTATGTCAATGCAAGTCTGATGAAAAATTTCAATTGAATTATTTAGATGAAAATTTGAATATAGCTTCTACTAATAATTATATTTTAATTTACCACTTAAGGATTTAGAGATTAAAAAAAAAAGAATATTGATGGAAGTATAGTGTATAGTGGGTTGGGTAATGTTTATTCCTTATTGAATTTAAAAACAGACTGTGCCAGGATGCCAACAATTGGAGATTTTTTAAATTAAATTTTTCTAAATTTTTTAAATTTTCTTGTATTTTAGGGAAGGGTATACATGGTGTTCAGGGTCTCACTACTAGATCAGACTTGTAGTGATCCACCCATTTACAGCCTCCCAAGAGCTGGGATTACAGGCACACACTACCACCCCCAGTTTCAATTGCCATCTCAGCATGCCCAGGGGGTGGCGCCAGCACAGCAAGCCTGGGGATTAAAACCCAGGCCACTGAGCCTGCTTGCAGGTGCTTTAATCCACTGAGCTATTTGGCCGGCCAAAAAAAAAAAAAGAAAAGAAAGTTTAATGAAAAAAATCTAACTCAATATTATTTCTAATTGAATGCTAAAATATTTTATGTACCCTGAGAAAATTTCAACTATGTACCATCGTTAATCCTAGCAATTTATAATTTTATAGGTCTTGTACTATGCTTAAAATGTTGCTTACTCTAATTAGCTTATGGTCAACAGTATATTTAATTAGAAATATTGGTAATCTGTCCCCTGAAGCATTTCACTAAGTGTGCTTATGGTTCTTGGATGATTATCGTAATGAACAGTATGATAAAAAGTACCATTAAGCAGAAATGAAATAAAATACTCATCAGGGCTGAAAGATTTTTTAAATAAAAGATCTTTGCTTAGAGCATAATATTTAGGACACAGTTCTATAAATAAATCGAACCATATGTCTTTAGAATTCTACCAGTAGTTAATATTTAATATTGTGACTTAGTCCTAATAGCTAATGGTTGAGTCTAAAGTAAAGGCAGGATTATTCTAAACTGGCCAATTCATTGAAGAATAGTGCAAATGACACTAAAAGTGCTAAAACTGCTTAAAAGTTGTGTGAGTATAGTAGAAATTTATATTTTAAAAAATCTAGATGGAATTCATTGTTGGTGTTGATGGTTCATTCTTATTTTTCTCTTGTCAAGCACATGTGTTTTCCTCATGAATCTTTGTATTCTGGAATAGTTCAAGCATTGCCTCTGTAATTCTCATAGAATTTTGCATTTCTGGGGGATGTCAATGCTAGAAGAAATAAGCTCTAGCAATGTGTATGACTAATTCTTACATTGTGCTCAAAAGAAACATTAAAACAACAAGAGGAAATAGTTTTTTTTTGGATTCTGTAATTTTTTAGATAATAAATTCAGGTATATCTAATATATACTATATATATTCAAACATTATATTCAAATGAAGACAGCTAACTAATTTCAGGCACATCCGTAGAATGTAGACTGTAAAAGTGACCAGGTATTCAATTATCAGTATCTTCATTATAGCCATTGATCACCTCAAGCACTGCATTCATTCTTTATTTTTGTATGCAGGGAAGGAATGAGACTCATAGTTTCTTTTCAAAATTGTTTGGAGTAGTGGAGAAATGCTCCAGAGGAATTTACAAACTTACAGATAAGTTTAGAAGGAGGGTAAATCTCCTTGAGCTGTCATAACTTCATTAAAGTTTTCAGGTACAAAGAGTGAAAGTGGGCATAATTATAATACTAAATGCTCTCAACTTTTCTAAGACTAAATAACCTAAAGTATAAAATAGTTGCAATAGTCTGTTCTTTATAAAGTTGATAGTATTCTATAATACTATAGAAATTGTGTTAAATGAAATAGATATTGGCAAATAGTAGACAACACAGTGTGAATATGTAGCTCTACTAAATCCAATTGTTTAAACACAGGGAGACCACCTTTCATCTTTTTTAATTTAATTTTTATGAGATAATGTAACAAGTAATATAAAAATGATAATTTTATCAAATGTATTGAATACAAGAATCAACTTTTTAAACCGACAACTTCCCTTGTGAAGCTCAGGTTAGGTAGTAGACAAACAAACACTGCCTGAGTGACCTTCACTGTAAACTGTTAAGTGTTTAAAAATAAAATTATGAGTTCTATTTTATTGTTCTTTTGTATTTGAAAACCTAGAAAGTCCATTCCTACAGCATGTATTCACTTCCTCGAGAAACTCTTCCTCTAGTATTTTTCTTTTATTCATTTATCTTATTTTTCATTGTAGATATTAACTTGGCTTGATATTTGGCTTCAGCATAAAACAACTGAATTTAATGTTTCATAAATTCAAAATTAAAACAATCTTTTAGTTTATAATGATACTAAAATATAAATGCATTGCAAATTTCTAGACACCAAAATCATCAATCTGACAGTAAGTAAATAAGGAGAAATAATCAAAAATTTAATCTGAAATTCCTTTAAATACTGTGCCACAGGAACATTTGTCTTAAAATATTCTAGATAACATCTGAGAAATGAATTAAAATGCATCCATTTTGTAAATCCCTGGTGAAGTAATGAATCTAAGCAATGGGAAACAATGAATTCTAATGAAAGGAGGGTTGGAGGGTAGGGTAGGCCTAATGTTCACACTGCACCTGTGAAGTTTTCTAGAGAAAATGTTTCTATTGAAACATCAGAATTCTGGAATTGACCATTATCTTACAAGTAACAGTTATGTCAAGTGGGAATTTCCCCCTCCCCTCAAGTGGGAATTTTAAATGATACCATGAGGACAGAAGAATGAAGATGAAGATATTGTGAAAAACCTTACAAAACAAATGACAAGTTTCATGAAAAATAGTTCTCAAGGAAAACCATAGAATAAAAGAGATTTTTTTTTTAAAAAATGGCCTATCCATAAAATACACTGTTTGAGCTTAGCTTAAGTGATTATGATTCAATAAAATATAGGTAAGGAAAAATAATATTTGATGATACTAAGTGATAAAGTCTTCATGATATAACATAGAAAGATAGTACTTATTTAAAAGTACACATTGAAATATTTACAGGTGAAATAAAATGCCTAGTATTTGACACACAATAATGAAGCTTGGTTGGGTGGATGAAAACAGCAGTTTTACAAACTGATAAGGTTTTAAATTGGGGTAATGGTAACCAAACATGGAGGCAGAAATGAAAAGAAAATAATAGCATTATTCTGCTATTACTAAAGAAGTACAAAACAAATATCTGTTCAGTTTTAAGGGCTTAAAGACAAGAAGCCAGCCATGTGAAAATAAGAGTATCTAGAACAAGGACAATATGCACAACACAGTAGAAACCAGTGTATTGCCTTAGTCATAGTGATAGAAGTTAATACCAGTTGATTACTGAGAAAGAACAGGAGAGTGTGAAGAGAAATCACTAATGTATCTATTTCTATATTTGTGTCTATATATACTCATTAATATATATTACGCATATATAAATATATAATCTGTTTATTAAAGGGTGAGAGTTCAGTAATTCTCAAACTATCTTACTGACACCTTCTTTATAGTTTTCAATAAAAAAGTATGCGTTAATTGTAATATAGAGTGAGAAAAACTTACCTACCTAGATTCATTAACTGAGCTATCAAATGAAACTGATCACAATAGATTTTTTTAAAGAAGGAAAAATAAACCCAGATTTATAGTTTGTGCCTAGATGTTCCCCTAAGTGTTACACAGTCCTAAGGGGCTTTGTGAGGTAGCTAAATCTAGAGTGTGTGATTGATTTGCAGTGCAATGCTAAGATTAAGTAGGGGTGATTGCTGGATCAAGTAAGGGTGTTTGCTGGATCAGTTAATTGATTGGATTTCCAATGCGCTAAGCTTGTTAGACTGGCTATACCATAAAGAACAGAAAGAAGCATGTCTCACACTCCTTTGTTGCTTTTTCTGTCTTCTGCCTCTATGAATGCTTGCTTCACTGCCTTGTTCCACATTGCTTTGTAACCAGCTAATTGTGGACTGAAACTTCTATAAGCTATGAGCTAAGTAAACCTTTTCTCCTTTAATTTTTAGTGTTGGATATTTTGTCTCAGCAGTGAGAAAACTAGGACAGAATTTGATACCAGGAGTGAGGTCATTGCTGTGGCTAAACCTGACTAGGAGTCAGGAATCGTTGGGAATACCTTGTGGGAAGAGTTTGCAGAGGTTCACAGATGCTGGAAGCCAGGGAGATGGCTCAGTAGAATAAGCACTTGCCTGGCAAGCTCAAGGGCATGAGTTCAATCCCCAGCACCACAAAAAAAAAGAAGATCCTGAATATCAAATTAGAGTTGAAACACCTTAAGTTGTACTGTACGGGAGCTTCTGGTCAAAGCTCAGAGGACCAGAAAGGCAGAAAGGACCACACTGAAGGAGTTTCTCTGGGGAATGACTGTATTACCGGTTAGATTACAGGCAATTTGTGTTATATCTTGGCAGAAAGTTTGTCTGCATTTTGCTCATATCTATAGACTTTGCCTGAGACTAAGATTAAGAGCAGTGGACTAATAAACCTGGCAGAAGAAATTCAAACCATGGTAGTAATAAAGCAGTTACACAGCTATTATTGGGACAATTTAGCTATGCTTGTGTTAAGAATCAAGAGCATGGGGCCGGGGAGATGGCTCAGTGGAATAAGCATTTCCTTGGCAAGCACAAGGGCCTGAGTTCAATCCCCGGTTCCAAAAAAAACAAAACAACAACAAAAAAACCCTTAAAAAAAGGAGGCTGGGGAGATAGCTCAGTAGAATAAGTGCTTGCCTGGCAAGCACAAGAGCCTGAGTTCA
>NDGM011185871.1:0-10593 GCA_002564305.1 Octomys mimax
TGCTTTGCTAAGCTTGTTCTAATTAGGTGCTTTAGACCACTGAGCCATCTCACCAGCCCTCTACTTGAATACTTAAAGGAACCAAGAAAACAAATTCTAAACTTGGCATCTGCAGAAGTGACATCTGCATAGCTTTTCTCTCTTTTAAGCCTTGTAACTCCTCCTCCTGAGAAGATTGAAAGTGTAGAATCTTTAGTGCTGTAATGCCCCTTCAATTCGTTCAAGCTCTGGGAGTTAATTCTTAGATTGGTGATAGGGGCAACTGTGAGCCCCTGTACAAATAAAAAGTTAAACACTTCCAACATTCAGTGGCACAAAATAAGCATTTTTATTCCAAAAGTTACAAACAGGGAAACACAAAGGATTGGGGCCAAAGCGAGTCCAAATTCCAGCAGGGCAAACATTAAGTCCTGTAGTTCTATGTTCAGTATCTGAAGCAATCAGTGGAAAATGTGAGCCCTTCAGGGCATGTTTGGTTCCATCCGTATGGCACTTTTGGTGGGCATAGCTCCCGTGGGTTCTCTCTTGGGCCAGCTTTGCTCCCTCCTGGGAGGTTTCCTTAGATGATCCATGTTCCTGGCTTTTTCAACTTTCTGGGGTCTTCATAACACCTTTGGATTCTCACTCACAGGTTGACACACTGCCTTCTCAGGGGCACACTGCCTGGCTTTCTAAGCCTTCTGAAATTGGGGTAGAGGCCTTCTTCACCCCATAACTCTTGCATTCTGCATGTGCTTGAAATCAATGCCATGGGGATGATGCCACACTTCTGGCAGCTGGAGCAGTAGCCAGGCTTCCTTCTCTCTTGGCTGTAGGAGTCAAGGGCCTGAATTGCTGAGCACTCTGAATCCAATGCTGAGGAACAAATTTTCTATGGCTACTGTTCTGGAACATGCTGTTCTGTGACTTTTTCCTCAAAGCTTAGTCTTTCAATTTTGTAGTTCTGAGGCTGAAAAGGGTAGAGACTGGCTGCTTCTTGTGATGCCTTCAGGTCATCTTCTGTATTCTCCTGTTCCTTCCCAGCAATCTAGGTCTCTTCTACTTTATCTTTTCAGTCCATGGATTTATTGGAGCTTCCCTTTTGGCCAAACTCACAACACTTTAAATCATCCTGCTGGGCTCTGTGCTCTTGATTTGCAACATAAATCAAGCTAAAAGCCCTCTACAAGCCATGCCACAGCCTCAGCATTCAACTGCCTTGAAATTTCTTCTAGATTAATTAGTTTGTGCCTTTCATCTCAGTTTCAGGTAAAGTCTCTGGACATAAGCAAAATGTAGATAAACTTCTTCTTCTTCTTCTTTTTTTTTTTTTTTTCAGAACCAGGGATTGAACTCAGGCCCTTGAGCTTTCCAGGCAAACACTTATTCTACTGAGCTATCTCCCCGAACCCTCTTCCTTCTTTCCTTCCTTCCTTCCTTCCTTCCTTCCTGCAGGAATTGAATTTAGGACCTTACACTTACCAGGCAGGTATTTATGCCACTAAGCCATATCTTCTGCCCCTAGACAAACTTTCTGCCCAGCCATAACACATTGTCAAAAGTTCAACACCCAATGCAATCCTTCCCAGAAGAAACCCCCTGAGCCTGATCCTTAATAGTTTTCTGGTCTTCCGAGCTCAGACCAGAATCTCCCACACAGAACAGCTTAAATTGTTCCAGCTCTACTCTTTCAGGTGACTTCTTTGAACCTTTCTGAAATATCTCTTCTCACAAGCATTTCCCAAAGGCTCTTAAACCACATGGTCAGATAGAGTCACAACAGGGACCTCAGTCTCTGGTACCAAATTCTGTCTTGGTTTTCTCTCATTGCTAGAACAAAGCACTGGCACCCAAAATTAAGGAAGGAATGGTTTATTTAGTGCAGTTTGTGGAGGTTTCAGTCTATAATCAGTGGGCTCCAAGGTGGGGTGGCAATTGGTTAAGGTGGCAGGAAATTGCAAAAACAACAAGAGCAAAAAGGTGGGGTGGAGGCAATCCTCTTTCCTCCTCTATATTGTGAGCAGGCTACCCAGGATGGGGGTAGCACTCACATCAGCTCTCTTCCCTCCCCTTGCCCAGGCTCAGGATGTTTACAAAGTGAGTGTTCTGTGTCTTTGTCATTGTCTTCGTAGTTGTCATCGTCCCCCACACACTTAGTTAAACTCCTAAATTTCTCAAATTGACGCAATGTATCAACTGTTACACTGTATGTGTCTCTCTCTGATCTTTAGCATAAAAGCTTGTTAAGTTAAAAAACATTAAGTGACCCAAGTAAATAAGTTTAAATGCAAAGTTCTTTCAAAAGATAAAAATACAGTCTACTAGTTGAAACAAGTTAAACTGATATCCCAATCTTCACTTTGAATTTTTCCTATTGCAGATTTTTTGGGGGGGGCAGGTATCAAACTCAGGGCCTTGTGCTTGTTAGGCAAGTGCTGTGCTACTGAGCTCTGTCTCCAGCCCCAACAATACAACCTAATAACTAATACAGTTTTCCTAAAACACAAAGTAACAATGAGTGGTCCACATATATTGTCTTCTTAAGCAGTCCCCAGATCCCTGCGGTTTAGTTTTTGTTATACTACCTGTGCAGATAAGAAACCTGAAGCTCAAAAAGGTTGTTTCTTAAAAGTGGTAACAGTAGAAGGAGAACTCAGAGGCTGGCCTTCTGATGCCCAGGTGCAGTCCTTGTCCAGTGCCGCCTCCACTGAAATCTGAGGCCCATTCCTTTTTCACCCACAGGAAGCCCTATTATACGAGTCACGCCTTCACAGACAGAAGGAGCTTGGTGGCCAAATGACAGGTAAGTGGGTTCATGTGCTTAGACCTTGAACATCTAACTCTACAACGTAAGAACCAACACCATGATGTTTTAGAAACCCTTTAGGTACAATTATGGATGGTAGCTCTGGAGTGCATTACGAAAGGAAAATCAAAACTTGGGGTTTGCTGATACATCATCTTTGATATGTCCCAGTTATAGCATTTTCAGAACAGTTTCATTGCAGATGAATCATTTAAATGTGTAACTAATGATATGAGACTATGAAGAGTATTGAACTTTAGCTGGGCATGGTGGCCTGTAACCCCAGCACTTGGGAGGCTGAGGCAAGAGGATTGTTGTGAATTCAGGACCAGCCTGGGCTATATAGAGAGTTCAAGGTCAGGCAGAACTACATAGGGATACTGTCACAAAAAAAAAAAAGAAAGAAAAAAAGAAAAAGAAAAAGAGTATTGAACTTTTTTTGATGATTAATAAGTTTTGATTTTGGCAAAAAAGATAGAACAATACTTCTGGATTTTAATGACTTTATTTGTTTTTGTTTTTGTTTTCATTTATATATTTGGCACAGGGTCTCTCTACCCAATCTCTCTACCCACAGTGATCCTCCTGTTTTCAGCCTCCCCAGGGCTGGGATTACAGGCGTGCACCACCAGGCCCAGTCTCAGTTGCCATCTCAGCACGCTTTGAGGGCGGGGCTGGCACCACATGCAGGGAATCTAACCAGTTGCTGCATCTACCTAAGCAGGTGCTTTAGTCCTCTGAGGTATCTGCCTGGCCCTTTTTATACTATTTTTGAAACTATGCCTTAATTGCATCATTCAAATCCATTCTGCAGCACCTAAAAACATTTTTCTTTAATTGGAAAAATTTAAGTTATCCAGTTTAAACTCTTCTAAGCAGCCATGATGATGTCAAGTAGCCCAGCCTCTGAGGTCTCTACTGGTGAGGATATCACTACTTCCTATAGCCAAACTTCTTTTTATTATGTGGAACCTGAACTTACTTTTGTTAACTTTTGTTCATTTTCTCAATTCTTCCTTTTGAAATAATCCCCAGGATAGTACAGTTTTCTCTATAACATAGCAGAGCAAATATTCATAAACTACTTTATGATCTTCCTTTCTGATATTTTTCCAGGTTAAACAAATAATAGGTTTTTAAAAAATTTATTGAGATTTGTGATATGGTTTCCTGGCTGATTATTTTTTTTCTTTCTGGTTTGTCTACACTTAAGTTAAGCAGTGTCTCTTTTCAAATGTGCTCTCCAAAACTGAAAATATATTAAAATAATCCAATTACTTTCATGACCTGAAAACTATGAATATTAAAGTAGGTATAAGCTGTGTGTGATACTGACCAACTAACATTCCCAGAAGAATTTCAGTTTATTTTGGCTCAATTATTTTCTATTGACAATGTCCCTCCAAGTTCCTGCAAACCTGTACTAGAACAACTTCTTTAACCCCTTGCCCAAATAATACTTCGATGTCTTTCTTGCTTCTTGCCCACATGTTCAAGACACTTGTAGAGTGTGTGATGCTGTGTCATGGAGCTACAATAGGATTTTTTTCAAGGCGACATGAGGCTGTTTATGGATGACCTCAAGGTCCTTCAGCCTTCTACCTTTCCTATGGTTCTAGGACTGCTGAACCACATGTTTGACTGAGTCTTTGGACTAGCAAACACCAGCCTGAAGACATGGATGTTGGACTTTGCCTCCAAGTGGAAAGAAGTAGAGGTTTGCAGTGGCATCATTAGAAACAACAGTGTGTGGCATAAGCTCATCTTCCACAAAGTACAGTCAAGCCTGAGGAAACGTCCACTGATGTTCACAGGAGCTGTACCTATATCCGTCACTGTGCTGATGCTCGCTATCAGTTCTATGAAGGCTAAGCACAGAGAGAGTGCATGGCTGGCTGCTCCCTGAGTGTGCCTGGAGCCTGCCCAGAAGGCCACACTGGTGCCCCAGTGCCTTGCAATTTCATAAAACCTGTTTATGTGGAAGAAATGAATTACATGGATGCCAAATGGTACATTGAGATTACTGACAGAAAAAATCACATTCTTAAACTGGCACAAGGAGAATACATAGCATCTGAGATTGAAAATATCTACCTGCAGAGTGAACCTGTGGCCCAGGTGTTTGTCTACGGAGAAAGCTTTCAGGCATTTTTCATAGCAATTATGGTACCAGATGCTGAGATCTTAGCTTCTGGGACCAGGAAGAAAGGCTTTGAAGGATCCTCTGAGGAGCTGTGCAGAAATAGGGATGTCAAAAAAATCTATCCTAGAAAGTATAGCGAAAATTGGGAAAGATTCTGGTCTGAAACCAGAACAGGTCAAAGGTATTGCTCTGCACCCTGAGTTATTTTCTATTGACAATGGATCCCAACAATGAAGGCAAAAAAAAAAAAAAAAAGCCAGAGCTATAGATGAGTAGGCACGTGAACTGTGGTCTGCCATCAAGGTGTAAGGTGAGGAAGAAAGCTCAGAAGAGATGTCACACATTCATGTCCCTTCTTCTGCTGATGGCCTTCATGTTGGGAATTTTGACTGTAACAAGCTTAGGGAAGGAAACATCCATATTTGTCTTGTCCATTCATGGTCTTATTGTAGGATTATTAAAGGAACTGGAACACTGCCTTATAGTCACCTCATACTGCAGACCACATTCATGGTGATATGCAATTTCCAAAATGAGCCTTAAAATTGTCAAGGGGAAACCATATAAGTGCTAAGTTATTTGAGACTTCTCAGTAATAAGGTCTGTGTTAAAACTTCTGTCTCCTTATTTTTCTAACCAAGAGATTAGGACTCTGCTGCTTTTGAGATGTCTGCTACTTGCTGCAAATTCTGCAGCAGTCTGCTGCTCTGAAGAGTGCAGTGCACAGAAGGGAAGCTGTTCCTTTAGAGGCGAGAACAACTGTCCTAGCTGGAGAATATCACAAGTGGACCAGAGATTTCTTTTTTAAATCCTTCTCACCTCCCTTTACCATCTCACACCACACCCTTCTGATGTAAGGGTTCAAAACAATCCCCTCCTATTGTTCCTAATGGGCATAAGGTTCCCAAGAAACCAAAGGACTGGTCTACCTTGGAACAGGGTGGGTGCCAAGTCTCAGAAGACTGGTGGCTCATCAGAGCAAATGGCCTCTCACTGCACAGCAGGCTGCTGTGGTGCTCTCCACCACACCTGGTTCCTCCCTCCATCCTTCCCAGGGGTGTGAAGAAACTCGCCTTAGACTCTGCAGCAAAGCTGGTATTTCAAGGAAGAATTACCCAGATCAACCATGCTCAACAGTGATTCCTGAAGAGCTGTCCGCTTGATCTTCACTAAACCACTCACTGTAATGACCAGTGGACTTTTAATGTAGTTTCCAAATCAAATGATAATGTGGTGATTAACTTGCCTTTCTGCCCCCCAATAAACTCTTGGGCAAAGCGAGTCTTCATGTATATTAGGGAATAGTTATACTTGGGTAATTATTGAAATGGAGGGTAATAAGCAAATATTGTTACATTGTGACACTACCCGATCTCTGTGAAATATAATTGAAAAGATGAAATTCTGGGATATAAAAATGTGGAAAAGTCATTTCCTGGGATTAACTTCATGAGGAATATTTTTAAGCTAATTTGGGAAATTAACATCTTTTCACATAATATTTTAAGTCTTTGCTACATTTGACGGAATGAGCTGTCATTCATACATTTAAAGCCATTGTTGTTGGATATGCAATATGTACTACATGTGTTATACAAGAAAAGGGTTTGTACTAAGAATTGTTGTAATAATACTATTTGATAACCTAACTATATATATATATATATATATATATTCTTAATTGCACAAAAGTCAGTAATTTGTCACATTGGGGTTTTGAATGTTTGCCTTAGGTGTTGCTGTCTCTGTGTTTTATAAACTAAAATAGAATTTCCAAAAAGAATGATAGAAACCAAAATAAATATTTCTGCATTTAGAAAGAAATTAAAATGGAAGACTTTACATTTAACCTTGTATGACTTTGTCTTAGTTACTCTTCTCTCATTACTGGAACAAATACCCCACACCCAAAATGAAGGAAGAAAAGATTTATTTAACTCACAGTTACTGGAGGTTTCAGTCCATACTCAGCTGGCTCCAAGGCAGAGTGGTATTTAGTGGAGAGCAATCTTTCATGTAGCAGCAAAGGGCAGAGAGAAAAGGGAAGGCCAATTGCTCAGGCAGCTGGCCAGCTTCTTTACCTCCTTATACTGTAATGCGAATTCCCTGCCCCAGGACAGGTGCAGCATCTACACCCACAATAATCAATCATAAACTCCAGGAGCCACCCCAAGACTGGGTGAGGCTTTGAGGGAAGACCTATACACAAACCATAACTTAATTTTGTTAGTTTAACTAACATGGTGGTGGTGGTAGTGGCTGTGGTGGTGGTGTGTACCATACTACATATTGAACCAAGGGCTCATCATGCTAGGCAATTACTTTATCACTGAGATTTTATATATCCATTCTTTTTTTTTTTTAAACAACAGTGTCTTACTAAAGTTCTTAGGCTGATCTCCACCTTGAAATCTTGCTTCATCCTTCTGAGAGGCTGAGATAACAGGCATGTGCCAGCAAGCCTGGCTTAATTAACTTTTAATAATGTAGTGCTCTAAAGGAGGAGAGTTCAGTCTGCTTTTGTGATTTATGACACTGCTAGATTTACATAATCAAAAATGGCATAAATATCTTCTATTCTTTCATTTTAACAAGAATGTGATGCAGGAAGGATAAGAACAGAGTCCTACAGCATTCCATTAGTGACTGCCTTGAATATAGATACATTCCATGAATTACTGTCTTTTGAGAATTTTCCCTCTAGTAACGTTTTGTACCAATGACTTTTACTCCTAATGCCTTTGCTTTTCTGCTGCTCGCTTGCTGCCATGTGTTTTCCATGGGCTCTTGTATCTTTGGACTACCTGGTAAGACCTGTTTTAGTAAGCTTCTGACATCGTGACCCGATATTGTCATAGTTCATACAGTTTGTATCATGTCATGCTACATGCACCAAAATATGGTGATAGAAACACGTTTGGTTTGAGAAAAAGGAAAATACAGCTTTCTGGAAGTATAGGCAAAGACAGTCCTGCTGATGTACAAGTCAAGGAAGTGACAGAATTCCAGATAGCCAAGAGTCAAATGAAAAAACTATGTGTGTAGGAGAATACCTTGCCTTGTATCAATCAAAGAAAGCCAAGAATTGTATACCCATGGCAAGGCTTCAATTTTAGAGAATGTGACATCTTGGAAAGATGAGACAAAAGTGGAAAAAAAATCACAGAGTGGTAGAGGCATTCAGGAAAGGAATTGGTACATAGATCTTCAAATCAGTTTAGGCATCAAAAAAACTTCCAGTGAAATGTGTATGCTGAACATAATGAAATTGTAACAAATACAGTGGAGGAGTGGGTAAGAGATTGGGAGGATTATGAACAGCCTCAGGATATGGTTGTCCATAATCAATTAAAAACACATTATGCAAGGATTTTACATTACCACATGGAAGCAAAAGCACAATCACAAGGAGATATCTGATTTTGGTCAATATAGAATAATAATGATCAGCTAGAAATGGCCTCTTACAAGCTACAGTAAGAAACAGTTTCAAGATAGTTTACATCTTCAGTCATGAGATTTCAATATTACTTCCATAATAACTGGTGGTCAGAAAATAGTGAACGATATGTAAGATATGAACCATGCAATCAATGGGCCAGCTTCACTTAATAGGCATTCATTGAACACATCTATAGAAGACACCACTGAATAACATGAGAATATGTACTTTTAATTTTTAAAAATCTTTTGTTTATTTATTTATTTGGTACAGTGTCACTATGCAGTTCAGACTTGTACTGATCCTCCTGTCTCAGTCTCCCCTGCACTGGTATTATAGGTGTGCAACACCACACCCAGTTTTGGTGTCCTGCACTGTGTGCCCAGAGTTCCAGGGCCAGCATGGCATGTGGTTCTGGGGACTGAACCCAAGTCCTTGTGCTTGCCAGGCAGGCACTTAGACCATGGAGCTATCTCTCTGGCCCCATAAAAGAAATCTTAATGCAATCACAAAGATTCAAATAATACAAATATATATCCTATGACTACAACAGAACTAAGTTAGAAAAGAACAACAGATATATCTTCAGAAAACTTCAATTTAAAAAAAAGAAAAATCCAATTTAACAAAAATTAAAAATAATTAAAAATTCAATGTTTGTGAACAAAATAATTTTTCATATGTAGCTGTAAAATCACATTGGTACAATTACTTTGACAAAACTTTTGTTATTATCTGGAAAAATTGTAGATACTCACATTCACACTTCAAGAAACTCTTACTTACAGAAACATACACATATGTATTGTATACCTGGCTCTCGTGTACGAAGATGTCCATAGCAGCATTGGTTGTAAGAGCAAAAACTCAGAAACAACTCAAAGGTCCACCAGGAGAGGCTGCATAAATATATCTCAAAAAGTTGATACCATGGAACGGCAAGACAAAGGTAGGATGAACAAATTGTAGAGATAAGAATGTGACAGAAACAAATTTCACGTTTCATGATCAAATGAAACAAGCCAGATAATACTCTCTATCTATCTATCTATCTATCTATCTATCTATCTATCTATCTATATATAATCTCTTCTGTGCTCAAACCTTCTCCATCAACTCACTCTCAGGATTTCAATTCTACTCTAGTTTTAAATGGAAGTGCCTTGTTAATGGGAGCTGATAGATCCACAGACCATCATGGGTCCATAGATCATTAGGTTCAATGTGAATAATGTTAAAAGTTACTGAGAAATACATATTAAAGTATAGTAAGGAAGACTTTATTTAAGACTATCACAATAGCCAGGTGTGTTGGTACATGACTGTAATCACAACACTTCACTTCGGAGGCTGAGGTAGGAGAATCCAAAGCTTTTCAAGTTTGAGATCAGCCTGGGCTAAAAAGCGAACTGAAGGCCAGCCTGAGCTGCATAGTGAGAGCCTATGTCAAAAAGAAAAAAAAAGTGAAAATCACTAAAAAAAAAAAAAAGAACAGTGTCCTAACCAGTCCCAACCCATGAGGTATCAGGGGCCTGGCCTCCAAGCAAACAGAGCATGGCTCCATCTGGCCCCACCCCTGCTACTGCCCACCAGCCTGTGCCAGGCCCTGAGGCCTGGGCAGGGAGCTGCCTTCTGACTGGAACAGCCCACCCTTCTGAAAAGCACTGCTGCTCCCTTGATAGATTCTGCTTCTCCATCTCAGCATTCTAAGTGACTGAACTGTTAGCTCTCTGGACTAAAGCCAGGTTATCCCACAGGGTCTCCATTCTTCAAGAACTGAGAGTGGAAAAAGAGACAAATCCTTGAAACATACAAGACTGAACCCTCCCCATCACAGCACAGCACCTGCAGTGCCTCAGAATTCTACCAGTATAAGGGCTGGGGAGATAGCTCAGTAGAATAAGCGCCTTCCTGGCAAGTGCAGGGTCCTGAGTTCAATCCTTAGTACCGCAAAAAAATAAAGTTTGCCAGTGGAGAAGGGTTTCTTTATCTCCACAAGCCTCTAGAGCATTTATTAGTTGATTTCTTTTTTCTTTCTTTCTTTCTTTCTTTTTGGTATAGACGTGATTTTTTATTAGTCAACTCTTACAGATCTTGATATAAATACTGTTGTTGTTAACAAAATATTACACTTTTCAATAAATAAACAAAGGAAGAAGGAAAGAACGTGCTAAGTAACTTGCCAAATTCTTCTCTCAGACACTATAATTAAAATAGGTCCTT
>NDGM011185882.1:0-16238 GCA_002564305.1 Octomys mimax
TTTCTGGCTTTGGAAATTTGCTGTGTTTGTAAGGAAAGTACAGAGAGCTGGAATTGCCTGTGGTTGTTATCTCTTAAAGGAAGAATTCAACCAAAGATGGATGGGAAGTTGGAAGATAAATATCTCAGCTTCTTTCCCCTAGCACTGAGTTGCCTACTACACTCTCTTCCAGAGATTCTCAGTGGGTTTGAGCTCCAGATGCTGAAGCAAAAACTGTCTTTGAGCTGAGGGTGTAGCTCAGGGGTTGATTGCTCGCTGGGCTAGCATGTGCCGGGCCCTGGGTTTGATGTCCTCACAAGGCTGGGGGGGGGGCGGGGGAGGAAAGGACCTTGAAAGTGTACCTTTCTCTGGCTTTCCTTTCTCTCTTGTCCTATTCTACACTCCCTGCCAGTATTTCTTGAAATCAGCTCCCTAATAAACTACTTGGATTTGAACCTTGCTCTTTGAGCAAGCCTCTGAGGAGACTCAACCATGATGTTTAAGTTTCACGCGTGTGAAGTGAAATCAGGGATTCCTGGCTTCCTACGTGGCTACTGAGAGAACTAGATGCGGTAACACAGGTGCAATAGCTGTGGAAATTGTGAAGAGCGAAATGAGTTCACATATCTGTGTCATTGTTGCGGCTGACATTGTGTGTTTGTAGCTTTAATTCAAGTCTGTAAAATATTTTTTAAAATAAAATTATGAAAAAAAAGAAAATAAAAATAAAATAAAATAAAATTATTCTTTAGCTGGGAACTAAAAAGGGAAAAAAATACCTGAACATAATGATATAAAATAAGACTTTATTGTTGAGGAGAGAAATAGCACCACAGGGTGGCATCACAGGGTGACAAGAACTTTTCAACAGCTTCTGTGATACCTCACAACACCTGCATAGCCCTCTCCTCCCAGAGGACAGATGTAAAGGATAAGAAAAGAGATAACTAGCTTTCCTTCATTATTGTCCACTTTTCGCAGGAAGACTATCTTCCTACCTTTATATGGAAGGAAACTTTTCATTAATTGAGAATTTAGCAGGGCCGTGTTTAAATCTACATTTTGTAGAGATCTTTTTAGAGAGAATGATGTTATTCAAGTATTCAGGAAAAATAAGGCAAATTCACCTTACTCACCACAGATAGCAGAGATTTTGAGAAGCAGCTCTGAACATACAGTGCCTGCTCACTTAAGGAAGAAGACTTTTAAATCGCATGCGATACCTCTCAAACTAAAGCAAGACTATGTCAGAAAAACTTTAGGAAAATAATAATTTTCCAGGCAGATGGCTCTGTCGCTTGGTATTTTTTTTTTTTAACTACCTGCCTTGGAAAACAGAAAGGGAAGAACCGGAAAGAGAGCAAGCAGAAAAAACCAGAATCGCTACTTTGGGATCCAACTAGCACTGCTGTGGGGCGTCGCTTCCCAACACAGGGCTTTAGGGAAGATGCACCCGGAGTGGGACCAGAGCGTCTACGAAGAGACCCTGAGGTTCTGTTATGCCTCCGCCCCGCGTGGATAAACCTGGACGCAGGCCTCCTCCCAGGCCAAACCTGCAGCTCCTTGACCTGCGCTTTCCAGGCTCCCGAACTGTGAGAAATAACTGCCGCGCCGTGGAGAAGCCACTCAGTCAGTGGCATTCTGTTACAGCAGCCTCGAGTTGTGAGAACGGAGTTTGGCAGTGCACCTGATAGCATCGCCTGACCCCAAGGCCGAAGCTAAAACAATGCGCTCACACTGCAGGCTCGTGCGGTTCTAACTCACCCGCTAATCAGCGCTTGAATGAAGAGCTAAGTGCTCACGTCAGGTGCTGCTCAGTGCTGTCACGCTGTGATTTTCTGAGCTACTAATCGATTGTGGCCACATTTGCTCCAGTGTGGAAAATACCATAGTGAAAATTTACCATGAACTAAGTCCCCACAAGGAATGAATTATTATTATGTACTACAAACGTATGCTAATCAAAAAATTAAAAGTGAAAAAAAGATTAGGTTTAGCCTTGTGGTTCACTGCCATGTTAAAAAAGCTGGTCTTTTTGATATTGTTTAATGATTTTAGTGAAATCTAGTTCATGAAAGGGTCTCGTACATAGAACAGGGCCTGCCAATCGAGTCACAATTTGGGTCCCTTAGAAATATTCTTGAGATGTCAAAATAAATGTTTTGCTCATAATTTGGATGTTTTCATTTCTACTTTTGTTAGGAGATCATAGTTAAAAAAAATATTTTCTCCGGCCGGCCAAATAACTCAGTGAATTAAAGCACCTGCTTATGCAAATGCAGCCCCTGGGGTTTGATCCCTGGCTTGCTGTGCTAGCTGGGCCCCGGGAGCGGGGTGTGTGTGCTGAGATGGCCATTGAGACTGGGCGTGGTGGTGCGCGCCTGTGATCCCAGAGCTTGGGAGGCTGAAAACAGGAGAATCACTAAGAGTCTGATCTACATAGTGAGACCCTGTAGACCCTGTACTAAAAAAAATACAAATAAAATAAATAAATAAATAAATACATAAATGTATTTTCTCTAAATTTATTCCCACAAAAAATTTGCTGATTTTCATTTATATATTGATTGACATTCTCCATGGTCTTCTGTGCTTAAAATGTATTACATTTCTCAGCTTTAAGCTGGATGCAGGCAGTCGCTTCTTCCTGTTCCAATAGTGCCCAGCCACGGCTACTGGTGTAGCACCATACTGCCTAGAGTTGCACAATTGTCTGTCACCTGCACTAGACTACGGGCTCCCTGAAGACAGTAGCCACCACTCTAGCTCTGAGTTCTTAGCCTCTGTCACCATCCTCAATTTGGCCTCAATTTGGTTGCTGCCCAATAAATGTTTAATGATTGAATCAAATAGATAAAATGCAGTATGTTTATAACAAATATGCTTGCTGGTTCACACAGCAGCACGTGTTACTTATTCTATTATACTTAAGTTCTTATTTAAGAAGTTTTAATCACATTTGGGTTAGAAATAATTTAGCTCTTCAATATAATTATCCTTCAAACACTATTTGTTGCCCAATGGTTTATAGATTTATATTTTCTTCCAGAAAACTATGCTTTCCAAAGATTTCTGATTTTCTAAAAATGAATTTCCATATTGCCAAGGAGAAAAATATAATGGGTAAGAAAGACTAACGTCCACCTGAGTTCCTGCTAACTTATGATTTGTTCAGTTCAAACAAATGATTTTAAATAAGAAAATGAATTGAATAAATGTTTTTAAAATTCCCAACTGTTGAAAACTTTTTGTAATATAATCTAAAATAAATATACTGAGTTAACTTTTCCTCACGAAAAGGAAACTAGTAGGTTTAAAAACCATCTGCAGAATAAATATTTATGGTATAGAATGACAATTTGACTTCTCCTAAGCATGGCCATACAGCTTCTTAGGTAATGCTTGATGAAGTGCTTCCTCTTAGAGTTCTTCAACGAACTAAAAGAAGAGTTTCATTAACTATTTTCCAAAGATAATGAGGTCATAATCCCTTTCCAGATGTTTCACTCATCAAATAATTGTGATCTTTCTTCCAACTCTCCTTGGTTTCTTGATTCCTATTTCTTTGTTTATTGAGCAGTGATTTATAAAGATGAAGCGGAGTAGAAGCCAGACAGCGATAGTAATCAAATATATTTCATGTGGGTCCAACATACAAAGTGTAGAACTCTGAGAATTATTATAAATTCAAAAGTAGATTTATAAATCTAAAACTTGGAAACTGGTAATCTCTTAAGCAGTGTACATGAATATGTAATAAACAATCTCCTTCATGTGTGTGTATACAGTTATACATCTATACGTGGAAATATGTAGAAGTGGACTTTTT
The DNA here is from genome assembly GCA_002564305.1 of Octomys mimax. NCBI lineage: Eukaryota > Metazoa > Chordata > Mammalia > Rodentia > Octodontidae > Octomys > Octomys mimax. The sequence goes on from NDGM011185882.1 coordinate 3,809, forward strand.
TTATTCTCTGAAGGAATGCTTTTTAAATAGCCTAGCCAACCAGCTTCTAAAAATTAAAGCATAATTTCACCTTATCAAAAATGTAAATATTTTGAAGTTTATTAGTAAAATGGAATTACTGATGATATGAATAATGACGCTTTTTGAAATACTTTTTTTTTTGTATGTGTTTTTTAGGGAAGGGTCTACAGGGTGTTCAGGTTCTCACTACTAGATCAAATTTGCTGTGATCCACCTGTTTACAGCCTCTGAAGAGCTGTGATTACAGGCGCATGCCACCACACACAGTCGTAATCACTGTCCTAGTGTGCCCCAGGGGCGGGGCTGGCATGGCAGGCACAGGGATCAAACTCCTGGACCCTGCACCTGCTAGCAGGCACTAATCCTCTGAGCTATTTGGCAGTCCCTTGAAATACTTCTTTTTTTTTCTTTGTTCTTTGAAACGTGTCTTAGTCACTTTTCTTGTTGCTCAGACACAATTCCTGACACCCACAGTTTAAGGAAAGAATGGTTGAGTTTGGCTTACATCAGAGGTTTCAATCCAGAGTCAGCTGACTCCAAGACAGGATGGCATGGTAGAGGAGACACAGCTCCTGGTGAGGCCAGAACACTGATAAGTATCATGCCCCTGGGACAAAAATCCCCTCCCAAAAGTGCCACCTATGATCCCATGAGGCTTTGCGCATCTATGATCCCATGAGGCTTTGCAGGGACATCTAGATAACACCATAAGAAACCATAAATACACTTACAACACATTGCCTGCAGAAATGGCTCACAGATATGGCTGGTTGCAGAAGTTTCCTTGGCATCTAGGAAAGAGACTAATTTAGTTGTATTTCATAATATTACAAAGCACAAGATTAGGAGCCTACAACGTAGTTTAAAGGTACACCAAAGAAGCTACATGTGAATATAACTACATCATTCCCCCAAAAGATCACAATAAATGAAGCACTGATAGCATCAACTGATCTCTCGTTTGCTAAGGGTGGGCTGTGTAAAAACTTCAGTAGTAGTTTCTTTCTCCCTGCTATGCCCTTATGAAGTAGACACTAGTGCTAGTCCCATTTTACAGATGTAAGTAAGGAGGCACTGAGAAATGTAGGCTGCTGACAGAAGTCACTTGGCTAGTAAGGGATAGAATGGGTTGGATGTTAAAACAGAAGAGTTCTGGATAAATGCTCGTTGTAACTATTCAAGAGTGAGTACCTGATGGTGTGAGGGCTTCAAGCTATTTTTTTTTTTTCATCTAGGTGCAATGTTTCTCACATTGCTCCCCAAACTGTTGTTCATTTCTACTCACTTTGGCTACATTGGTCTTAGTTTTGACAAGTAGGTGAAGAAAAGTAGCAATTACAACACCACCACCTCTCAAGTAGATAAGCAAAGCTAACAGGAATTACACTCCATGCCTTTGGCATCATTAATTTTATGTGTGTATTTGACCATGTCCTTTCTTGCCATTAAGAAAATTTAGTTGGGGTAGAAATGTTGCTGCCAGCCAAGAAAGAGGGGAATCCCTATACTCTGGCTACTAACAGAGTTGGATATTAACAATCTCTTTGTTTTGATTTTTATTTTTACTTTCTTTTTCTTTTTTTTTTTGAAGCAAATTCTGCTTTGTTCGAGACTTACCCCAACCCAACAATCAAACAACCAGTAATTTGCTGATATTGTTGGAGAAAATAAGTTCTCCTCCATACTCCCCAACTGTTCTACACACACACACACACACACACACACACACACACAGTGACTCTAGTACCACTGACCAGAATTCGCTGTGCCACAAAGTTCCTGCAGCTTTCAGCTAAACACATGATCTTGGTTAACTGTCTTTTCTTGCTCCCTCCTGGGTTCTTGCCTCTTCTCCTGAGATTATTCCCTCAGGAGATCACTTTTATAATAATCCCTTTCTTTGGCTTTTCTTTTAGGAAACCCAAACCAAGACGGATGGAAATAGAAGTGTCCCCAGGAAGAAAAAAAAAATATTATGACATCCTGGAAGGGGATGGCACTCAGGCCTCTGTCACTAGCTTAGGGGTCAGGAAAATAAGGCCAGTGAGAGCAGATTTTTTTTGTAAATAAAACTTTATTGGAACACATTCACTAGTGTATTGTGAGGCAACTAAGTATTTGAGACAGAGACCATATGGTCTGCAGAGCCTAAAATGTTCGCCATCTGCCCTTTTACAGAAAAAAAGTTTGCTTACTCTCAGCTATAATTTTCACCCATAGTAGTAAACTAGGTTGAGATGTAGGTAAAGGGAGAAACAGTGGCAGATGCAGTGTGTCTAGGGAGAAATTGGAATTGTAAGAACTGTAGATTTGGTTGGCTCTTGCTGAGTATCATGGAATCAATGAAGAGATAAAGTGACAAGCTCTATTAGTTATCCATCGCTCTGTGTCAGAGTATCACAGATTTGGCAACTTAAAACAATAGGCTCTTTTTAGCTCCTTGTTTTTTAGGTAAGGATTTCAGGAATGACTTAGCCAGGCCCTCTGCTTTAGGGTTGTTTTATAAGACTGGAATCAAAGTGTCGCCCAAGGCTGGCTTTCTTCTGAAGGTTCTACTGGGGGAGTTTGTCCAAGCACACACAATCTTTGGAAAAGTCGAGTTCCTTGTGACTTGTTGGCTGAAGGTCATTACTACACAGACTTCTATAATACGGTGGGTTAATTGATCTCAATTAGCAATGAGGATTCTGCTACCAAAATGGGAGGGACGATCTGTTTATCTTAATCATAGAGCTGATATCCTATAACTTTTGCCATGTTTGGTTGATTAAGACAAAGTCATAAAGACTACCCATTCTTAAGAGAAGGGATCCTACAGTGTCACAAAGGGCTTAAGGGGAACCACGCTAGAATCTGCCACCCAGAAGCATATTGACCATATGGAACGTAAAACAAAGGTGCTAGAAATACTCTCTAGCAGCTTTTAAAGAGGTTCTTCTGCTAGATAGAGGGCAGACTGAAGATCGGGTGCATCATCTGCAGAAGTGAAGGACTTTAAAGAAGCTAACCTCTCAGCCTAGACAAGCCTACACCAACTTTAGGGGCTTGAAAGAAAAGAGGTATGACTCTGTGGTTTGGGATAGAAATATCTGAGTGGATGAGAACCATAAGTCTGCGTCTTCCCCTGAATGCTCCTGTTGAAAGAGAAATGCTCTGTCTTCTGAAGATTATGCTGAAGTCTCCAACGAGGTAAGTAACTTACAAGACAATACTCAGGATCTGGTTGTATTTTCCCTCGTGGAGGCCAGACTAATAATTTAGGCTGTGTCTCAACCTTGCTCAACTACACTAGGGTACCAAGGGCCCAATGAACGAAGAGATGAACTATACCTACTCCAAGAAAGTTCTTGGTGTTAGCTGCAGGAATGCACCAAGAAGATAACTCAGTGTGGACCCTGAGGAACATGGATCAAGATGAGTGGACTATGAAGCTATGCAAGAGGCAGTTTGCCAGTCCAGTGTTATTCTGTTGTGACACAGATTGACATCTTGATCATGTCTTACATAATAGGTTTAATACAAGGCCAGGGTCAGCCAGTCGTAATGACCCACAGCTGTGATCCTAGCACTCTTGGAGGCTGAGGCTGGAGGTTTACAAATTTGAGCTCAGCCAAGCAATTTAGTGTGTTAATGAGAGCACATCTCAAGTTACAGAGGAGCTAAAGAAGTAGCTCCAGGTGGAGGCCATGGATTCAATCCATGGTACCAGAGGGGGATGGGAGAAGACCAGTATGACTTCTGGGAAAAGTGATAGCCTCCGTGCAACAAGTAGAGATGTCAGCACTGCTGTAATAGATTGCCAAGGAAGAAATAAATGCATCCAACATGAGCATGCCTCAGTATATGACACAAGAATCCATATCTAACTGTGTTCTTTAGGAAGACTTGAGAGCACACCCTATGTGTTACTGTGATGAAGAATTTGCTGGATGCTTCCAACATTCTGAGAAGCCTAGAGCTCTCCAGGTGAGGTCACTGGGAGGTGCTGCTAAAGAGCAAAGGCATAGTCAGGCAGAAGGGAGGACTCCATATTAGCAGTGGTCATAAAGAGGCATTTCATCTTCAGAAGAACTGGGAGTGCAATCATCGCAAGGAGAAACAAGAAGGGAAAGGCTCCTGTACAGGTGTGGGTGGAAGTGACTATGCTAGGATCATAACTATAGGAATAGCTGTCCTATGGGTAGAGAGGAAACATTAGGAGTGAAGAGAATTTTGTGATGTTCACATGTGTATGTATATCTGTCAAAAGGTTATGTGTACGCATAAAGTGAGCATCTCTCCTTGTATACAAATTATCCTTCTAGAAAGTATAGCAAAAACAACAACTAAAGTCAGGTACTTTGGTAGAAAAGCATAATGTCAGGCCCTGTCTTCAGACCTGAGTAAGTCCACAGGCCCATGCAACATTGACTAAAGGTGATGCTTGAATCCCTAGAGGAAAGGAATTTCAACCATATGGTCTATCTGTGACTCCCAGTCCTTCCTCAAAAACAGCAAGAGCTGTTTACCTGAGAGTTGTGTAGTGGGAAAAGGAGGATGCTCAGATCTTTCTAGGATGATTGAATTCCAGGCACAAATGCATTCTGGGGGTATCACTGTGCATTCTTGCTAGACAGAGCATGGAGACATAAATGTCAGGAAGTAAATGGGTTCTCACCCAGTCCTGCCTCACAGGTATCTTCTAAATCTATACACTCACACAATGATCATTTCCTAGTCCTTCAATAACTAGAATGAGAAATGTGGAGCTTGATGAAATAACTAGAATGAGAAATGTGGAGCTTGATGGAATCTTTTTTAGGTTTTTTTGACCACTTGTGGTAGTAACAGAGGCCAAAATCAAAGTCTTTGAAACTATCCCCTGGCCAAGTTAGTACATCGACACCAGGTACGGCATCTTGACAGCAATTGTACAGATTAGCACCACTCTCAGAGACTGTAAGGATGCCAGGGTGAGGACTCCTGCCCTATCCCTGACAATTAACCAAACTTGATCCCACATGAAGCCAGGAGACTCATGACGGCGCATGACAGTAAGCCACTACCAGTTTAACCAAATAGTAATAATTACAGTTGCAGCTTCTTGACTTTATGTGATGCACACATTAGGGCAAGTTACAAAGTACATGATTACTATTCTGGAAAATGTGTTCTTTTCAACACCCATCGGGAAGGATCAGAAGCTGCTTGCATTCATGTGGGTGCACAATGGTGGTTATGGCCTTGTCCGTATGGTCAATGCTGTGAATTCTCCAGTTCAGTTCAAACATCATCCTAAATTCCTGGAATTATCCAGACATCTCACTGAGCATCATATTCATATGTATGCTGATTATACCACAATCCATGTAGTTGGACCAAATAACTCACTCCACAGCAAAGGAGATAAGGTAATGGGAAGGTGTGCATGGTGACACGGGTCCTGCCATGTTCTGGCATAATTTAAAGCAATACGTGAGAGTGGTGTCCTGGAAAGACGGGCACCTTCTCTCAGGGTAGAGGGCATGGATTCAACCAATGGACAGTACATGTTGGTCTGTCTCAACTGTCAAAATGTATAAGTTAAAGAGTCAAAGGGGAAAAAAACAAAGACTATTCACTGTTGCTCCTGGAGACTGACTTACTTAAGTTTTGTGAAGCTAGAGGACCTAGGTGCAAAGGAGGGAAACACCTCAGGGGCTATGGCAGGAGACTTGGTACATTTTGAGTGACAGCTATAACCAGATTCCTTTGAGTTCTACCACCAGGGCATTAGCTGGCCTCATAGAACAGTTGGTCTCACAGAGGAATAGACCTGCTTGTCAAGAAGAGGACAAGATGCTGCTTCAAGGCAGAGGTAGGGACTGATGTGTTTGTCACAGGCCTCATCTTTGGTATTATCATGCAGTGCAGAGTAACTGGACCGAGTAAGACAATAACTAGAACCTGATTCGGGCACGGCAACCGGGTGTATCGTTTCCTAGGAAATGAGAACTTGGTTTACCTCTCCAGGCCATCTAAGGAAGAAGTTGTTGTCCACACGGAGGAACATTCTAGAAAACATGAAAGAGTGGGTGATAATTATGCTGTCCTGGGACAAAGCTTCCTTCTGAAGCTGTCTTCTGTCTGTTCTGCTCCTCTTGCTCCCTTTCTCTCGAAAGCACTCCTTTGGTAGATATTTCAGGGGTTTTCTTTTCTGGCTCCCCTTCTAGGGGTTCTGACTTCAGCACCATCTTCCACTATTAATGGTACTGGATCAATGTTTCTTGTACTCTTGCCATTCTGACACAAACCCAACTGTGCATGTGGAAGTTTATATGGATTGAGGTCCCTAGTCTTGGTTTTCACTTTGCCTCCTAAGGTCTCTCTTACCACAGCAAAGGTGCTCACTCCTTTACAATGTTCAATCTCACTATAATTGATGAAAATGATCCCCTCCTTGGGCTGAGGGTAAAGCTCAGTGGCACAGCGCCTGCTGGCAAGGGCAAGATCCTGAGTTCGATTTCTGGCACCATAAAGAAAGAAAATTATCCCATTCTCGTAACTTTGTAAGTCATCCTCTGTAATGATGTCAGTTATTTTTAAAAGCACGACTCTCGTGTAACTCCCCTGCTTAGACACCTTGGTGGGTTTCTGTCGCTTCCTGAAAGAAATCTTATCTCTTTAGTGTAACTTACAAAGCTTTGTTTTATTGGGCTGCAATTTGGAGCAAAATTATGGTAGATTCTTCCTCCTGCCACACAACTTGAGCACCATGTGCTGTAGATGTAGTGGGCAGTTGTTTATTTCAAGGACAAGACATGCTCTGGTTTGAGTCCACACTATTCTTTCTGCCTGGAATGCCCTCTCATTCCACTTTTGCCGTTAAGTTCCTATTAATACTATGAGGCAAAAATATATTTATCAACTCTTGTGAAACCCTCATTTAGGGGCCGGGGAGATGGCTCAGTGGAATAAGCACTTCCCTGACAAGCGCAAGGACCTGAATTCAATCCCCGGTTCCACCAAAAAAAAAAAAAAAAAGAAAGAAAGAAACCGTCATTTGCCAACCCAACACTTCTTTCCAAACTCCAGGAAGACTAAATGGCTGTCTTTTCTGTGCTCCTGTAACACTGAGCACACAGCTGTGCCTTGATGCTTCTCCTGTCTCTATCATTGTTTAGCAGCATGTCTTTCTTTTCCTTGTGACTCTTTTCAAGGGCCGCGTGATTTATCTTTGTAACTCCAATACCGAATGCATAGCTTGCATAGTGCTCATACACCTTAACTGAATAAAGGACTTATTCTTAGAAAGCTTCATTGTCTGACAAGTTGGTTGGTTCAGTCCTAGTTCTTGTCCTCACTTATTGTTCTCTACTTGGAGGTAGAGAAGCTAAAGCCTCTAGACAAACTTTAGAGGTTTTATCTAAGAATAGCAATTGTCCACCCTGGCTGTCCACCGTTGCATACATTTATATAACTTTACCTCCTATAATTCATGCACAGTTACATTCCCAGAGCTGTGCAATGAACAGGGACTAAGAAATAAACTTTGATCAAAAATAAGAAAAGTGATGTTAGTTAAGTGACATAAATGTGCCCTTCATCTAAGTTCCCTTAGAAGGAAAGGAAATGGGAGGAAACTGCTTTATAAATACATCAAGACCCCATCTCCCTCATGACCTCCCTGCATTGCAGGTGCTTGGGACACGTGTTGAATGGGTTCTAACTCAGCTCGGCTTGCTTGCAAGTGAGAAATGAGGCATTGCAAGTTTGCAGCTTCTTCTAAAATACTTTTTGAAGGGTTGGATTCTGGATTTAGCTTTAAGAAGTTCAAATAAACATACTTAAGAAAAATCCCCAGTATATGACTAGAAATTGTGCTAGTGATCTTGGATTAAAATAAGAGTTAAAAATGATAATAAAAGGTTCTGAATTAAAGGAAAGCTGATGGTTAATGTGGCATAAACCTAGTTATGAGAGTCTGACCTGATAATATTCATGTATTTTTTTTCCTCCAACCACATTCTCAGCTCTACTCTTCCATCTCTTTCAACTTCAAAGGAAGCTCTGTAAGAAGGGGGAGGCACACAATGGAAGAATTGGCCGGATTATCCCCAGTTTGAAAGTGGGTAGAGATTATAGATATGTTTTCTTCTTTCTGTGCAATGGACTATATAATCTCAATTAGCTCAGTAAAACCCGTTGCCTGGGCGAGTGCAAAGATTTAGGTTATATCGAAATTGCATAAAATTGAAAATAAGATATTAATAATAATCCATAGTGGTGTAACATAGTGGGATACATGTTTATTTTCATTGGCTTTAGCTAGTACAATAAAAAATATAAATTAGCTTTAGAGATTTCAATTTTATATTTATTATACCCTGACCTTTTTGGTTCTTCCTTCACCATTTTATATTATGAATGAGGTAATTAAAAGGAGTGTAGTTGTTTCCTGTTCTGCTACAGCACATTTTTGGCCATTTAAGAGCATTTGTGTGTTTGTGGATATGTGTGTATTGATTGTTTTAAGCAAAGTTTAAAAATGAAGCTGCAATGCTAAAGGTCAAAGGAATGCATTAGCCTGACCTGGTTATTAAAAAGACCATATCATGAGGTTGGACTTTTCATTTCTAACCCAAAATGAAAAGGCGAACACAGTAATCCTACATCACCTTTGAAAACGATGTCAGGAAATGTTTTCTCAGTCAGCTACTGGTCAAGACTTACATCAGGTTAAACAAAATAATGAAGGATCAGGGATTTTAGAAGGACCAAAAGTTCGAACAAGAGACCTTTAGCCCCTCTGCCTGCAATGCATAAGAATGCTTCCTGTTTCCTTGATATGTGCTTATCATCTCTTGAGGGGAAAAACATTTGTAACTTCCTACAGGGGACTAAGTCCTCTGTCTCCACCTTTCCTCTTGGGCGACATTTCCACAGAAGGGAATCAATACAGTTAGAGCTACTGAATGAAAGTAATAGCAAGGAGCACAAAACACGCCAAATGGACTGATCTATCTGAAGCCATGTCTTGTTAAACTTCCAAATTTTTGCTATTGCCCCACATGGCAAAAGAATTATATATAACTGTATAAAAATTTAATTAAGGTTGGCTTGCTGTTTAAAATGTCTTTCATAAAGACTCTACTTTCCTTCTGAGAGTCGAGGCAGCCCATCTGGTTTAATGTTTGACAGTCAAAGCCTGAAGAAATAACAATGGCTAGTGGCTTGGTCTGAGAATACTCACTTCTGTTTGAGCTCACAAACATAGAAAATTGCAGGTGAGTAACACCTAGGTCTTTCCGTCATTCCTACAGAAGGTCAGGAATATATAAAACCCAAAGGAATTTTTAAGTTAATTAAATGACTTGCTGAGCCCCAGATTTGGTGGTTTGGGTTTGTTTCCCAGCCAGCACTTAGCCTTGACTTTGCCATGCTGCAGGAAAATAAAGTAAGAATCTTGAGCTCCAGTCTTTCAGCCAGGTAACTCTGGAGTTTACAAGTGGCAATGGTGAAATTTCCTGCAAATGACTAGTGTTGTACTTTTATTAATCCATATTTAACCTGAAGCTCAGCAACTAGCTCCCCTTTCTTCCTGTCTTCAAACTCTCTTACCAACTGTTCCGTGTTGAAGTTTATATGACAGGCCGCTTCAACACTTTTGTTTAGTTAAATGGAAGTGCATCACTTTTAAAGAAAGTCCTATTGCCAAAAAATATAAACAGCCCTAACTTTGATTAATATAAATATTTTAAAACCAGAACATTCTGTTACATCTTACAAAAACAATTCTGATGGAACTGATGGGGAAGAAAAAGAACCTTCATACATTCAATGAATCCAACAAGATACAGCTGCAGAACCAAATTTTAAGTAAATATGAATTGTTTGTCTTTTCAGAGGGCTATGGTATTTACTTAAATGGATTTATTTTAGAATACTTTATGTTTCATTTGTAAAAATAAAAGTTTTCTCACAGTTTTCTTTCTGAAGTATCCAGTTTACATTTCAAAATCCTCTAATTTAAACACACACACACACACACACACACACACACACATATTAAAATTATTCCCCTTGCCCAGGTTAGTGTTATTTGCTACTAAGCCACTGCACAGGAGATGTGTAAAACGAACAGATGAAGAAAGACTTTGACAGCAAAAGCGAGGCCTGGGGGGTGAAGTTAGTTTCTTAGGCCCCGTTTGTCACAAATGGCCCTGCTGCACATATAAAAGCAAATCCCTCTACCTTAGAAGATTAATTCTGAAGGAGGTACTCTCAGGTCAAAGTATACACGAGCGTGTGCCTAATCTCAGAGAAATCAGGCTATTTTCTCACAGCAATTAAGCAGAGGTCTGGGGTTTCAACCACAGTGTATTTAAACACAGGATACAATTAAACCCCAAAGTATTAATATCTTTGCTTTGTGAAATTGCTCAGGAAATAGATTTTGCCCTGTTTCAAATGAAAAGCAAGTCAAATTAAGAGAAAAGCTTGATTCTTAGCTAAGTTGCTGGAAATACAAGTGTCAGATTCTCTTTTAATTGCACATGTTTTGTAGACATAAATACAGTTCTTGCTTTACATTAATGTAAACGGTCCAATTCCTTTCATCTGAGCAGTAAATCTTAGACGTTTGCATGAAAATGCATTGTTTTCACACTGTAATTAAATTGATGGCTCAGTCTACGTTAAAAATCAAATCATTATAAAAATCTGAGAACTCACTATTTACCACCAACAAAATATCACAGCCAGGGAGCTTAGCAACCAATGTGTAGAGTGAAAAAGCAAATGCAAATCTTAAGCAATCAAGTGTTCTACAGAAGTTGCTTTCCACTGAGGTTTTTCTTGGAGTTATTTTATTCATACACTCATCTCAAGCAAAGAGCTAATCTTCTAGAAGAAATTATTGCCAGTTTAAATCTGTGCTTCATAAAGAAAAAAATGGAAGAGTAAATAGAAAAAAAAAACAAAACAACTTTTATTTGTTGTACATCCGATCCCTAAAGGCAAAACATTTTAATAGTGCAAAAGTTATATTAAATGAACTACCACTTTTATTCAGTTCTTGAAAAAGCAACACTTCCAATACTAAAAGAATTTGTCCGTATTACAATTATTGCTTCTCTTTCGTCTATGTATCAGATTAATTTTCCATTTTTATTGCCAAACCAAATTCTCTTGGACAGTTTTAGGGGAGAGTAGGGAAGGGAAGTTGGAATAGGTAAAAGATAAATCAATAGTTTTTTGTTTATATAGCTGAATCAATAATTTTTTTGCCTTTATATGGGAGTCTCTAGCAAGATGGTTTTGTTATACAGTACTGCATTCTATGCAGTAAGAAACCTTGTAACCTGTTGACACATAGGGGCATTCTTATAAATTAATTAAAAAAAGGAAGCAAAATAGGATGTGTTAATGTGTACACACATCCTGTATGCTCCTGATGAGGTACGCTGAGGTCTTCCCACTCTTCCCACTGCTTTTCAGAGGAGCTGAACCCCTAAGGAGAAGTCACCAACACAATGTGTCCCTGAAACCATGCTATAGACGGTAGAGTCCCCTTTTTGATGTGTAGTGGGCTATGACAGAAGGTGTGTAATCACAGTTTTACGAAGTCTTGTTTTAAGAGGAGCAATGACTTTAATAGTACTTTTTGCTGACATCACTGGCAAATTGGTCTCTTCTGTAACCTTTAAAAGTGCAGCATATCCCAAAACGAGTTACTTATTAAACAAATGTTCTCTTTTTGAGTGAAACTGACCTTTAAATGATTATTTCTCAGCACTTGCAACAGAGAGAACCTCACCTATCACCTTTCCACTTCTGCCGTGCTGCCGTGAGTAGATCCATAACCTTTTCACAGCACGTAAGGAACCTGCTACACAACACCGAATTACGAATGCTAATGAACACTTTTCTTTTAAGGGAAAGTCTTTTACTTTATTAAATCACTGTAGTACATAGGAGCCATGCATATGTTTAAAAATGAATCATTGTTTTTATCAATCTGTAACCGTTTTAGAAAATATAACTTTGAAACACCAAAGCATAACTCACTGCTGGTCACAGTTTCTACTGGAGTTTTTCTCCCTTTATCTTCCCAGGTGTGTGTGTGTGTGTGTGTGTGTGTGTGTGTTGTATTCCTGAAGGTGTGGGCATGAATGTGGGTGGGGTGAGATGAATGCAACATTTGGTTGAAAAGCATGGTCTCTAAATTCAGAAGCTTCTACATTTACAGGTAATTTTTTTTTTTTTTTACATAGAAGCTTATAAATGACTTTTTTATTTTTAAAGAATACAAAATAGTGACAGGAAAAAAATTCATTAGAAATGATACAAGATTTCACTAAACAAAGTAAGAGGAATTCAACAATGATTGCTGTATTACATGATGCTATCTTCAAATTAGTTGTTCAGATTACCAGATATAAATGTGTAA
>NDGM011185889.1:0-10392 GCA_002564305.1 Octomys mimax
TTATCAATTATTATTATCTCTCTAAAATAAATTTTAAAATAATAAAGTAAAAATATCAAAAAAAACAAATAAAAGATAGATATTACAGACTGCTTTTCTATTGCTTTTGCTATATTTTGTTGTTAATTGGCACAGATAATTATGCATACTTATGGGGTACAGTGTAACATTTCAATACATGTGTACAATAGGTACTGTAGAAGAAAATAGGTAATGATCAAGAAAATCAGCATATGTGTCATTGTATTGATTATGTCTTTATGTTTTGGGAACATTCAAAATCCTTTTTACTAGCTATAGTGAAATACTCAATTAATTGTGGTTGACCACACTTACCCTAGACCGGTAGAACATATGAAGTTATCTCTCCTGTCCAACTGCTTGTATGTACACAGGAACTATCTAGAGACTGATTTTTATTTTATTTAATTTATTTATTTATTTATTTATTTATTTTTATGTATTTAGTACAGGGTCTACACAGTCTCACTACACAAATAGACTCATAGTGATCTCCCTGTTTTCAGCCTTCCAAGCACTGGGATTACAGGTGTGCACCACCATACCCAGTCTCAGTTGCCCTTTCAGTGCACCCCGGTGGCAGGGCTGGCATGGGAGGCTGGGGATCAGACCCCAGTCCCTGTGTGGGTGCTTTAATCCGCCGAACTATCTGGCAGACCCCAGAAACTGATTTTTAGAATAGTCCCTGACATTCTTCACTCTCTATGATTAGAGTTTTGCATAGCCTTCCTCAAGATAAGGATAAGGTCAAGTAAAAGAAAAAAAAAAAAGACATTGGTAAGAATGATTTTAAAGTCCCTCAGCTGGGGAACAGGGAGTTGTGATCTTGCCTGTGCACAGTACCAATTGATTTCTTGTTTTCTTACTGGGGAGGGAAGTGAGTCCAAGGGTCTTCATGATACACAACCACCTTTCTAGCAGCATATGCTACCTTTCAGAATGCTCTCATTTGAAAATACCTGTTATTTTGTTGACTTGGGGATTGTAATGAGACGTTCCTGATTTAGCAACAACTCATGCAAAGTTGGAATAGGCGTGTAGAAAAGGAATCCAACAGAAAGTTGAGCATAAGAAGGAGAATATATGTTTAGAAAAGAGCCACCTTGGCAACTAAGGATGGAAATAGTGTGTGCAGTATGCTTTGAATGCACCTTTATTCACCAAAAAGATGTAGTTATATCACAGCATTCTGCAACTGAAATCGCTCAATTCTAGGTCAATACTTTTCAGGGGTTTTTTTTCTTCTCTGACATGAAAATTTCAATGTTCTTTTCTTTTAAAGTATATATAGGTCACCAACAAGAACTTACTTAATTCTTTCATTCTATAAACATTATTAAGTTCCTACTACTTTCCTGTGGTAGTTAGTAGGAGTGTAAGACCTAGTACCATTGAGTTTGAAAATATAACGGGCAGGCTGATACTGATGCTTTCTATCTAGTAGGTAAACTGTCACAGGTGACTGATGGGTTCTAAACCACATGTATTTTCATCTTTTGGTAGCCACAGGATGAAAAAAAAGTTACCAAGTCCAGCTATATGTAAGACTACAAAGCTGGCAAAGTGTATCATAGCAACAAAAAACCCTGCCTGTAAATTCTGGCTTATCAGTCATTAAATGTGTGACATTGGACAGCTTATTGAAACTCTCTAAACTTCAGTTTCTCATGGCAAATGGGAATAATCCCAGTTACCAACAGGTCAGTTTGTGTTGGAGATGTAGTAAAGCGTTCAGCATGGAAGTCAGTGCTCCTGACTCTAAGTGGCTCCAGCGATCGTCGGTTCTGTTTGTTCTCTTAAGTTGGCTTTCTTCCTCTGCCAAGCTCCAGAGGTGATGGTGGTGGTTGTGTCCTGTGAAATGGTTTGAACTCATGTTCTTTGCTTAGTTGTCGTGGGGATCCTGGAAAAACAACTCTTGCCTCTTCAAAATGCAGACATGTGCTATAATCTCATCTATTTTGGAGGCTGAGGCAGGAGGTTTGCAAATCTGAGGCCCACATGAGACTTTTAGTGCAAACCTGTCTCTAATTAAATTGTAAAAAGATTGAGTATATAGTTCTGAACCACTGGTAGAATCCCAGTAACACATGTGCACACACACACAGCCACGCACATACACGCAAGGCAGTACACTGTGATGCTTCCTCTAGGCCTGCTCTGTGTAGCCACACAGTGCTATATTTCTAGAATTTACCTCAGGCTCCTTATCTCTGCCTAGTTGGCTGGGTGCTTTGCCTGTGGCAAAGAGGCAAGAGGTAACCACAATTTCTATCTTGCTGAGGGTAAGAGCTGTTGTTGACTTGAGCCTTTTACAGCTCAGCATATTAATATGGCTTTACTTTTTATACCTCATGTTTCTACTTTTCTGCTGGATGGTTAAGATCAAGATAAAGAAGACCTATAAAAATGTAACTTTTGTATTTGACAAGGCCAGTCAAATCCCCTCAGAATTTAACCTGAAACCATGTACAGCAGTTTGTAGATCTTTTGTCATTGTCAGCCATGTGGGTAAGTCATGGCCATTGCTTGACCAATTTGCTCTCTGCTTAAGCCTGAGAGAATGTTTTTGCTCTAGGTGACTCTTAGTCCCATGAGAAGAAATATTTGTACTAATAGTATTTAGACAAGATAGTGTGTCTGCATCTTGTACTATGAAGAACTACTATGAAGACAACAATATGCAATGTATTAATTATTGTAACTGTCCTACTATCCTGTTTTGAAACTGTCTCATTGCTATTTCTTTCTCAATAAAATCAATTAAAAAAGAAAAAAGAGGGTAAGAGGTGACACAGTGACTGATAGGTTAGTGAGTCTTGTTAAGCTTAACCAAAGAAAAGGAAAAGGGAGTTTAGACATTTCACAAGCTAACACACAGAAAAAGTATTTTCATATTTAATAAGTGCTACCTAAGAAGTACTGTGAGAAAAAATAATTGGAAATTAAATTTTAATCAAGAGAATATGTTTTATATTTTAAGGCTATCAAAAAAAGTGCCACAAGCTGAGTGGAAATGTATCTTCTCATAGCCCTGATTGTCTGAGGCCAGCCCCTGACCCTTGTGATTAAATGTAGGACAGCTCAGAATTTACTCTCATCATGACTAAATAGGTTAGTGACCACATTTAGGTGCATTCTAGAGATGGCAGGGAAACTCCACACTCCTTCCCAATGCTTTCTCCATGCAGCTCTTCCTGAGTTGTACGATAAAACTGGAAATGTAAGCAAAGCATTTTCTTGCACCAAATGAACAATATAGAAAAATATGGAATATGAAGGGGCAGTGGCAACCTTGGAGCTATGGAATACAGGAGGCCTGGACTTGCATTTGCCATCTAAAGAGAAAGATAGTCTTCAGGGATGGGCTCCTGAATTTAGGAGATCTGATGATAACATAAAATGGTGTCAGAAACGAGCTGCATCCTAAGATGCCAGTTGGTTCTTGAAGTGGTAGAGAATTAATGTAGAGAAAAGAAGTCCACTCAGTTTGGTTCCAGAAGGTTCTGTGCATAGACATTCATTATAGTAGAAGAGGTAAGAGGAGCCTGAGTATTGTAAAGGACCAGAGAAGACCATTGTAGGAGGAAATAATCCTTTTCCTTGTACCCTTCTAATGTTTTATGGTTGGCTTATGAATTAAATTTTCCTCGGGTGAGTTGAAGTTCTTGTGAGGCCCTGGATGCAATCCCTGGCATTGAAAAAAAATTGTATACATATGCAGAAGAATCTTATGGAAAATATGAATTCATAGGAAGAATATGAAAAAGTGGTCGGATGATTGGGATAATTATAGAATAAATAAAGGTTTAGGGCTTTTGGGAGATAGAAGAGGCAAATGGGAGGGAGAGAGAAAGGGTTAGTTAAGATGAGACAGCCAGGAAAAGATCTATCATACACACAAAGATGGAATTGTTATTCAGATTCAAGTCAATGCTTTTTGCATGTATTAACTAGAGATTTAGGTGTAAATTTTTCTTAATGGATAACTTCTCAGGGCTTCTGTGTCTGCAGGTGTCCCAAAATAAATAATACACAAAAGATGCATTTTATGTGGATTTTCTAGTCTCCTATAGCCATATTTTTTTGTGGTAATGTCCTAAATCCCAGCACTATCTGCTATGGCCTGAATGCTGGTGTCCCAAACTTTATATGTTAAAACTTAATTCTGAGTGCAAAAGCTTTAAGATGTGGATCCTTAGGGCTAAGAATATAGGCCAGAAAGCACTTGTCTAACATACGTGAAGCCTTGAGTTCAGTTTCTTAGAATAATCAAACAGATGGAGCCAAACATGGTAGCATGTGCCCGGGGTCCCAGCTATTCTGTAAGCTGAAGCAGGAGAATCTCACTGATCCTACAAGTCAGTGACCAACCTAGACCACAGAGTGAGACTCCGTCTCAGAAGAAAAACAAAACACTGGGACATTTACGAGGTGACGAAGTCATGAAAGTGGAAGGCTCATGAACAAGATTCTTGTTCTAATAAAACAAATGAGGGCTGTTTACTTCCTCTACTAGGTGAGGAAGCAGCAACAGTTACTGTTTTGAAGCAAACAGTAAGTCTTTTGGGGACAGTAAATCTTGGGAGCTTTGATTTTGGACTTCTCAGCCTCTAGAACAGTGAAAAACACATTTCCATAGTTAAAAATTACCCAGAGTAAGGTAATTGAGTTGTACCAGCAGGGACAGGCTAAGACACTGTCTCTTCTTCAAGCACCAACAAAAACCCAGAGAGCATTCAAGTAAGGATTGTTGAGCCTTATTTTCATTATCAGAGACCAGTTAGAAAAACAGAACTCGGGCCAGTTCGGGATGGGCGATTTATTGTGGAGACAAATTAAACAGATGTTGGAAGAGTAAACAGTGGGGAATGCGAGGAGACATTCAGGTTAGCAGAAGCAAGAAACCACTACCTCTCAGTCTTCTCTAGCACTCACAGGGGAGGCGTTAGCCGGTTACTCAGTACTCTTCAAAGCACTGGTTTTAGTGTAGCAAAAAAAGGGTGAGTATAGCTGGGTATGGTATGGTGCAGGCCTATCATCTCAGCACTCCAGAGGCTGAGGCAGGAGGCCAGCCTGGAGTTTGAGACCAGCCTGGAGGACAGAGTGAGTTTAAGGCTGGCCTGAGCTACTTACTGAGATCCCATCATAAATAAACATATAAAGGGGCCAGCAAGATAGCTCAGCAAACTAAAGCGCCTGCTTAGGCAAAGCACGGATGCCATGGTTCCATCCATGGCATCCAGGCACTGTATGCTGCACTGGCCCTGCCACTGGGTGCACTGAACCACACAGACTGGGCATGCTGGAGCACACCTGTAATCCCAGTGCTGGGGAATCTAAAAACAGGACTACTACAGTCCGAGCTGCATAGTGAGACCCTGTACCAACCAAATACATTAAAAACAAAACAAAACAGAAACAAACAAACAAAAAAACCAGAAAGAAAGAAAAAAGAGAGTGGAAGTATCTGAGAAATGAATGAGTTGGGTCAAAGTGAGAGTACCTGTAGGGTCTGACCTAATTGTTAAGATGCTAGTAATAGCTGGCAGAAACCCTGGCCAAAACAGCCATGGGAGCATGGTTCAGGGAGGTTGCTGAGAACTCTGGCCACCTGAGAAGAACTTAACCCTCAGAGAGGAGAGGATCTGGACTCTGCCCATTGGGATGATCTCAAGTGTGAGGGAGAACTAGCTATGTCTACTATCAGGATGGCAAGCTCTCTGGGAGCCCAGTCTGCTTTCAGACCACTGAGGGCACTGGCAGCGCCATGTCTGGCTGGGCCACTGAGGCTGGCAATTCTTACGCTTCCAACATGCTGTGCCCAGAAGATTTCAGTGAGGCCATGATTGAGGCAGAGTATGAAACAGCTCTGTGGAAAAAGTCGTTCCAGGGAAGTACAGTTCACGTAAGCACCTGCCTGGCAAGTGCAAGGTCCTGAGTTTGATCTTCAGTACCCAGATCAATCAATCAATTAATCAATCATCAATCAATCTCACTGTGCTCCAGAAGATTGAATGTTTAGTTACTGGAGAGCTGTGCTGTAAAAACTTGCTCTAATTCCCTTGATAGACTAATCATTGAAAGACCAAGATGAATCAGAATAAATGTCTTATGGTACTTTTTGGAAAACTTTTCTATCACTCTACTTCCTTCTCTGAGCTGCAAGAAGTACAAGGAAAAAAAATTTCAGACAAGAAAAATAAATGGAAGAAGTGTACTTGTAAATAGTAATCAGCACTCCTGCAGAACTGATGTGAAAATGCAATCTCTTGCATGGTGTTTTATTTAGGAGAAAATTGTAAGTGATTAATTATCCAGAAATCATTCAGTTCATGGATTATCTAGGCCATTTGATGTCTCCTCTCCTCTGTTTGTGCATTTCCTACTGTCATTAATCTCTCCACCAGTGTTGGCACCATAATGACACTCTCAGGGGATGGCGTTATGCATGTGTAAAGCTCATTGACTTTTTTCCTCAGTATTGTCTTTGGTGAAATACCTGAAGTAAGGCAAGATGAACAAAACAACAAAAAGTAAAACCTTGCGGCTGATTTTGGCCTTTATTATTCCAAATCTGTCCTTTTATCCATCTATAAACATTCATAACCAAAATGCAAATAACTCTCAGCTCCTATTAGTTAAATCACTGCTGTAATTCAATAACTTCTCACTTGAAGAAAAATGCACTTTTATCACAGATTCCCACTTTAAGAAAGAAAAAAGAGGGAGTTGGTGATGCAGCTCAATGGTAGGGCATCCATTAATTATGTGAACTTTTTACTAACCTACTTTGAAATGATGAAACCTAAATGCAGAAAAACTAAGTCACTAGTTAGGCAGTGGCAGAGCTGGGATTCAGATCTAGTTCTTCATGGCTTCCATGTCCCTGTACTTGAAATAAGTGTCCCTAGAATTGCAAATAAGGCTAATTAAGATCCTTAACTAAATTTGTTATAATTTTACCTTTTGACATCAAATGTCTGAGTTTTAATTGATTTGTCTAGAAGAGAGCTAATATTGTAGCATAATGGAATCCTCTTTCTATAGAACACACAGCATTAAAAAAAAAAACACAGAGTAATTACATGATGGGGAAATGTCAAAGAAAATCTGATGTCGGATCCTGTGTGCTTCCCTAGGGTAAAATTATCTTCTGTAATAAGGTCAGGAGAATTTTTTAGATGCAAATAACATGCACACTGGATATGAGAAATTGTGGAGCTTGTAGTTGATGAACAGACACTCTAATTTAATAACATTGAAGGGCATTTTGTTAAAATATTGAAGAACATAGTTTCTTACAAACAAATATATTTAATGAAGATGCATACACTAAGTGTACTATGAAGAGCCCATATTTCAGAATGAACCTGACAGAAGACTAATACTTTCATGTAATTGAAGTAATTTTTTACTTTTTCCATGATAACTTTTACATGTCAATGCACAATAGGAGTAGCCTTATTCCCTGCTAATTGGAAGGCATAATTCTGAAAGAGATGTAGATCATCTTAATTAGAAATAAGGTTTATGATGTTGAGATAATGGACTTTGGTTAGGAATTTGGAGCAAGTTCATTTTGACTGGCAAACAGCAACCTACCCAAGGCTGAATCTCTTGCTTCTAGCTTAGGTCTCATAGCTCCTCTGGTTAGGCACATTCTGAGAGGAAGGCAGCTCTGTGTGGAGGAGGACGAGTGCTTGGGCCAGTGCTTCACTCCCTGGAGACAGGGGTAGTGGTTGTGTGGCTGACATCTCTTCTTTGCCCTTTCTTAGCTACAATCCCACTTACTAGTGCTCCACCTCCTCTGCTTGACAAGTAGCGAGGCCCTTACAGGAACTGCTGAGTCTTCCAGTCACTGGGATATCCTTTGAGATGCTCCAGGCATATACTGGCAAATCCTGCTGTCCTTTCTTTTCCTTCTCTTGCTCCTCCTTCTTCTCTCTTCCACTCTACTCAAACTCTTTTCGTCCAGATAAGTGACTTCCCTAGTTAGAAGGAATAGGCTGTGTTACATCTGATTACCAGTCAGGGAACCAAAGTCATCATGTCTAGGGGAAGAGGATCATGGCTCCACTGTGGAGATTAGCTCACTGAAATTTGTGAATTTCAATACCAGTAAAGCATTAAGGGTACAAAGTTTAAGGAAAAAAGATCTTTTTGGAAAGGAAGATAAAGGAGAAATATTTATTTTACAGTACTGGGGATTGAACTTGGGACCTTGCACTTGCCAGGCAGGTACTTATGCCACTGAGCTATCTCCCTGAACCTAAAGGAAAATATAGATGGCTAACCTGATAAGAACCAGGGTAGGGGGCTCCAGAGAGACAGAGTCTATGTTGGCTCTTTGTTCCATGATGCTTTTATGGAGGAGTCAAAGACTCTTATTCCTAACCAGAACTTGCTATGACTCAATTGGCTTCTTAGAACCTCTGTCCATGTCATCTCTTCTGGTGATTTATGTGGAGCTTCCTTCTGTCGATTTGTTTATATATATTTGACCTACTCTTCAGGACCTTATCTTTGGGGTTGGTAGTGGGTTGGCAAGGGGGGTTGTGGTTCATGGTTAGCTTAAAGTTAGTAAGGGGGCATGTGGGTGTCTATTGTAGTCTATAATTATAAGATGAATATATTGAGTACAGAGTGGATAACAGAGTGAATCTAGAGTGAGTATATGTGTTTAGATGGAATCCACTAAAAAAATGTACACACACATTAGCAATTTACCTTCAAAGAAATGTCTGGAAGCTAATGTCCACCACTTTGAGCAATGTTTATAATTGCGGAGGCCAAAGGTAACTTGCTTTCATCTCATGATGTCTCAGTGAACATAGTATTAAGGTATTTGGATGCATTTTTCTTTCCCTGATGTATATATTTTGGACAGACTCATATGTAGATATGTTAGTGCATAGAAGTGAGTACCTACTTGTATGAGAGCTTTCCCCAAAGCCAGCCCCTTGTGCTGTGTTGGTGGTGGAGAGGGAATCTCAGCTCAGTTTTGTGTACATGGAACTCTCTGCTCTGTCAGATCTTTGTCCATTGGTCAAAGTCCTAATGACATTTGTCATTTTTTAAAAAACTCTATGTCTATCCTTGACCTATTTCTTAGTAAAGTCTTAACTCCTCCTAGTCAAGATCAGCCAGAAGACATAATGAGGTCCCTATTCTGTTCTTTTCCCTGATTACAGACTCCTACCCCTACAACTTAATGAGATCTGGAAACACAGAGAAGAGAGGAGACCCATAGACTGACCCTAGCAGAGGCTATGAGCAAAGATCTAGTTTTGATTACCATCATGCATTGCCCTGTGTTCAACAGAGGTCCATGGCTTCTGGCTAGAATACTCCAGAGCTGTGTACACCCACCTTTTATACATCCCTCCACCTGGAGACAGCCACTTTCTGTTTTACACAAAGAAACCTCTGTGTGGCCACTTGCCACACAGAGGAGAAGGAGCACTTGTAGGAACATAGCTGAGAAAGGGTAGCTCATGTTGGTTCTGCTTTGATCACTGCAGTGACATCATCTGCAAAACTTTTGTTTCAGTCTGTCTTTGGAGTACTCTGCCTCATTTGAAAATTACAATAGCCCATGACTGAAGACGCATCAAGGGCTATTTATCTCTACTGTGCAGATAAGGGGGTGAAGTTCCTGTGGAGACTCTTACTTTTTGTAAGGTGCTAGCCCTTGACCTTGAATGCTGTCCTTATGGCTTTGCATCTACTATCTCTCCACTCTCCTGCTTTGCCCCCGCTGCCACCGTGCACTAAGTGGCTGTGCCTCACCGTACGCTTGCACCATGTTTCTGCTGTGGAGCCGGCCGATGATGGGCTGGATTCTCTGAAGATGTTTTGTTTTGTTTTGTTTTGTTTTGTCAGAGATGGATGTTCCATTGCTGTTAGAGAAGCTATATTTGGAGAAGTCTTTAAAGGACCTTTTCATACTTGATGCCAGTCCAAAGATTGTAAGTACTTGAATTTGGCAAAATGACCCAATAGTCCAATTGTCCATAATAGTAGTGAGTTATCAGAACAAGTGGAAATTGTCTGAAGTTGGTGACTTGAGTCTTTTATAGCTCAGTATATTAATATAGCTTTACTTTTTATATCTCATGGTTACACTTTTCTGTTGGATGGTTAAGACCAAGTTAAAGCAGGGCCCATATAAATAAAAAATGTAACTTTTTCTATCTGATAAGGTCAGTCAAACTCCCTCAGGATTTACCCTGGAAACATGTACAGCACCTTGTGGATCTTTTGTCAGAGTGAGCCATCTGGGTGAGTCACTACCATTGCTTGACAAAGTTGCTCTCTGTGAAAGCCTGAGAGAATTTTTTCTCTCTAGGTGACTCTCCTTAGGCACACTAT
>NDGM011185891.1:3105-13330 GCA_002564305.1 Octomys mimax
TTTGGAACTGGGGATTGCACTCAGATCCTTGCACTTACCCGGGAAACACTTATTCTACTGAGCCATCTCTCTGGCCCCTATTCTCTGTCTTCAAATTTTCTATGATTAGTGAGTGTGAACTTGTTTACTTGCTTGCTTACTCTTTTTCCTGTTTTGGCCCCTTATTTCTCATCATGCAGGACCTACCGTAAGCATATTTTCCATACATTTTAGCATTTTGAGCCCTGTGTTCCCTTCTAAGCCATACATTCACTCTATGAAGGTGAGGATATTCTCTTATTTAGCAATAACACCATCGCTCCTAGCCCTGTGACTGATGATGCTTGCCTGGTGAGAAAGGAATAGTTGTACTGAATAGGACAGGTGCTACACAATGGGAGGTGAACAGAACTGGTAAAGGAGGGTCTTAGGATTTTCTTTCAACCTTCTCATCCTTTAGGAATAGAATTCTTTAGGAATGAGAAATTCTCCTCAATGGTTGCTGATTTCTTCTTTCCAGAGACAGGCACAGAAGTTATAGTTCCACTCAATATCAACTACATAAACTCCCTGGAATATTTCTTGTCAGCAAAAGGAGTAATTTTTTCACTGTTAAGGGAGAGAAGAATCTTTTATATGAATAAGAAAGTTGCTTTTGCTGTACCTTCTTTGATACTTACAAGTAGTTACTGCAATCTCTTATCTTTTCAGTTGAGATTACTTTGGCAAGCCATTCTCCTATCTGAATCAGAATTCTGCTTTCTATTAGAATGTCTCTCTAAAGACCTAGAGTTTCTTCAGAACAAGGATATTAAATCAGAATTTCAGAGGCTTGTTAGATATAAGCCTGTAGTAGTTTCTCTACTGGATCCAAATGACCTGATTATTTGCAGATATTATTGGCTTCTCTTTCAGAAATGCTACTCAGCAGGAAATTCTCTCAAATTCCTATCAGTGCAGAAGGGTCTTTGGAAGGCAAAGTAAAATAACACTGATGGCATTCAGATAATATGCAAATTAAGCATTCTGGGAGAAGGCTTGCTTTCAATAAACTGTTTTATCACTTTTGAATAAGAAAGACAAATGGATGCTAATGTCAACATCATCATTTCAGAATATGAATGCATATAAATATGATCAAATAAGATTTTGTCATTTGTTTTTATAATCCTAAAGCACCTATAAGGTAAAACATGTAGAAATAAGGAAGCAATCTTTGTGGTCCTGATTATTTATCTACAAATGAAAATTTTACTTGAGTACAGAAGCACAGGCATAGTCTTTTTCTATCAATGCTAAAATGCCTCAGAGAAGAGAAATCCTCAGAATGATGTCTGTGAACTCACACAGGTAGGCAGAGCAAAGCATGCGCAAAAGTCTTTATGTGAAGTGCTTGCTTTTGAAATTTGGAAACAGAACATCAAATATTTAACAACATTCAGATCCATGTATAAGGTTAAATTTGGCCACATCTTATCCAGGTCAATGCAGAACTTATTGGCCATTATATACTGATTTTTTATTTAAAGAATGTCATTTGGGAATCTGTGGATTTACTCTAAAGATAGAAATCTTCTTACCTCTGTGAATAGACAGTGGGTGTCGACTACGTAAGATCTCAATTTTATGTCTCCATCCTTTTCTTTTGGGATGGTGTCAATTATTTTCATCCTGCATTTGTGTGACATCAGATAGCCAGTCAGTCCACAGCATTTAATGAGTGTCCACTGTGAACTCTGGGGACTATAAAAGGAAACAGTTCTTGTCCTTGAGGAATTTACAATGAAATTGGAGACACAGGCAAACACATGAAAAAGTATACAACTGTCACAAATTCTAGGAGCAATTTTCTGATAATAACAAAAGATAACTCAGTTTCCCAATTTCTTTTGTGTGAAAGTTAAGAGAGAAATGTCACTGAGTTTTAGGACTTTCTAGAGGACTACCTGCAAAGATACCAAGATTTTTGTTAAGTGTTTAAGGAAAATTCCTTATTTATGAAATGCTAAGATGAGTTTAGTACTATTGAATTCTTCAGTGGGATTCCTCTAGATGCCACTACTAAATGAGAAAGCCCAGCTTGGGTTCCTGAGGTTGGAACGGGATATAGGGGCACCATCACTGCTTTGAACAGTTGCCATTCTGTTTGATTTAATCACATGTCAGACAATACAAGATCTTAGTAAAGTGGTGTTCTGTAGTTTTTTTCTTACCCTTTGCCAGAGAGAAGGAAGAGACGAAAGTTCTTGACTTCGTTCGAGTCTAATTTCTGGGCAGCTATTGGCCATCAGGGCCATGAGTGAGAGCTGTGTAGTTGTCCAGTGGGTGAATAGTTCTTTGTACATGTGTGGGCCTAACTTTAAGAAAGACAACACTTTCTTTCATGCTTTCCATCTCCTCCTGTCCTCGGTACAGTACCTGGTATCAGTACTTCATTTGGCTTGAGCTCTCCCATGGGATGTCAGTAATGAACTGAGGTGTCTCCAGTCAACTGTTCTCCTTCTCTGCCAAACTCCCCTGTTCCTTCTATGCAAACTGAAGAAGTAAAGCATACTAAGTTCTTAATGACTTTAGTAGTTTATTATGGTCTAATATTTGCATCGCAGTAAGAATTTCTAAAGAGGAAAGGAATCATTTTTTTCAAGTACTGAAACTTAAAATATTATGTGAATGCCTCAGAGGGTCTCTCTGTGGCCAAAGCTGTTAGCCTCAGGTAGGTTCTACTCTCACCATGATGGGAGACCAGGTTCAGGTGTGGATGGGCTAGGATTAAGATGATTTACACATTTTATCCCTCTGCACACCATCACGTGCAGGTGATCACGTCTTCTCCATTATCTTTACCTTCACTGGGTCAAAGCCNCCTTTTTTTTTTTTTTTGCCTGAAATTGAACTCAGGACCTTGTGTTTGCCAGGCAGGCACTTGTACTGCTGAGCTATATCCCCATCCCCAAAGTCCTCTTGACTTGACCCAGTTCCTCAACCAGACTAACTCTTTCCTGTTCTAGAGAGTCTAGAAATTATGAAAGCTGTTGTCTCTTGTATTCAGGCTTTCTATAAAGTTCCATGTCCTCAGAGAAGTCTTTAGATACAGTGCTGTCTAAAAGAGCTCATTCCCATCAGACTTTTTCTTTATAGAATTTCTACTTTCTGAAATAATAAAATTTTTGTTTCTTTGCTTATTCTATATTTTCCACCCTAGAAAGCTTTTGAGAAAAGAGACTATCTCACTATTGTTATATCTTCAGGTTCCAAATTATGCTGAGTGTATGTAGATGTTCAAGAACTATTTGCTATGGGTCATGATGGAATAAGCATATGTAATGTCTGGAAAACATACTTTCTAGTTAAGAAAATAAGTGAAATATTTTTAAAATGAAATTTTAAGATGATTGATTTTCTATTGACAGCCTGGTCTTAGTTTATTGATAAATGCTACTTGATGATACTCCAAACTTTCTCAAAATATCTGTGTGTTGGATTGTTAACATTTCTGCCCTTCTAATATATTTCATTTGTAAGGGAAGAAACAAAGGAAGGCTGGTGATAATTTAGGGAAAGCCCAGAGGTCCTGTTGAGAGGCACAGTGCAGAGACAGGACTGCGTGGGTACCTGGAAGTCACTCATTAATCATCATCGCAGAAATGAACTGAAGGCAAGAATCTTTGTCCTGCAACCTGTTGCCATGAATCCATATACCATTCCTCTTTTGGTGAAGTCCCGAAACTGGCAAAGAATGTAGCTTGGAGTAGAGACTTGATCACAATACAGTGAAAGCAGAAACACAGACAGTAGTAGAGAGGGCAGAGAGGGCCCCAGGTTAAGCAGCAGTTGATTAGGACTGAGTCACAGGAAACATTGTTTGTGTTTGTCATTAGTGTGGCACTGGCCAACACAGCAAGAATAAACAGAGGAGAGATGGCTGTCACTTTTTTCAAGTTCAGAATAAGCAGTTTTCTACTGGCAGTGACGCTCTCTCCTAGTGCAGCTGTGTATTCCTGTAGAGATGGAAATAAAAAGGTAACAAATGGCAGGCTCTTTCTCCCTTACTTCAGTTATTATCTGTATGCTTTGAACTCTTTTATCTTTTTTTTGATCTATTTTCTCTGAAAGCCCCACCTTATCAGTTTTGCAACTTTTAAATATATATGTATTTATATAAATATACATATATTAATATATTTACATACTATATATGTATATTAAAGATGGTTAAAGTAGTTATGCTTCTAATTTCTCTTAGTTCATTGAAAAGATAAGTTTGTGCTAATATTTTTGGAGAGTTAAATGCTGATATACTTTTCTCTGAGTAACTAATTTAAAGATTATAACACACAATGTATTAACCATTGTTAGCCTCCTGTCATATTGTTTAGGAATTTTTTTTAAATTTGCAATTTTTAAAAATATCTTTGTGAATATGTCTCAACTTAAGTGGGGGGTCAATGAGTATTATGATCAGAAGAAATTTCTGTCAACTCTAAATGTAAACAATGGTAATGTGATATTTAATTTGTATTTCTTTGATGACTTGTGAGTAGATTTGATAATTTATTTTATTCCTCAAGAATTTACTATTAATGTCCTTTTCTTTTTTGTTGGACTATTTATATATTAACTAACAAAGTATACTGGGTAAGACCTTAGGCTCTTGTTTTTCAATTATCATTTTCTATTAATACATGTTTACAGTGCAGAACTGTTTCACGTGTGGAGCTGGTATATATGTACATAACATATCTCAGTTACTTTTTAATCCTCTTTCGTTTTTTAATTTGTGCATTTAGTACAAGATTGGACTTGTAGTGATTCTCCTGTTTCAGCCTTCCCAGTTCTGGGATTACTGGCCTGCATGGCGTGTAGTACCAGGGATTGAACTCCAGTCCTTGGGCTTGCCAGGTAAATGCTTAGACTGCCGAACTGTCTCCCCAACCCATAATTCTCTTTCTCTATCCTCCTTCCTACCTCTCTTCAACTCTTTGAAGATTATCCCATTTGCAAAAGATTATCTCCTGTTTCCTATTGCCTGGCTTTTTATTTATATATTTAATTTCTCATATAAGAGCACTCATGCGACTTTAACATCATGGGTCTGATTTATTTTACTAACGTTATGGTCTCAAGGTGCATCCCTTCCCTTACAGGACTCAAGCTCATCTTTCCTTCTGACAGAGCGGCACTCCATTGTGCACAAATACATTCTCCTTATCCATTCATCTGTTGATGGACACATAGGCTGCCTCTGGGATGTAGCTATCATGGATCGTGCACCCTCAAAGTGTAGGTATCCATATAACACTGCGTTGTGATGTCTTTAATTTTTTCGGGAAGGTGCCAACAAGAGAAATAGCTGGGTGGAGTGGGATTTCTACTTAAGTTTTTTTTGAGGAATCTTCATGCTGATTTCTACAGTGATTGTACCAGTTTATTTTCCCAGGGTTTATTTCTGCCCTTTGTAGAAGAGAGATTTATTTTGGTTCCTATTTCAGTTCACCAGTGGCTCGCTTCGAGGCACTACAGCATGGCAGAGGGGAAAGTGGAGAAATGTGTTCACAGTATGGCATCCCGGAAGCAGAGAGGGCAGCGAAGAGCAGGAAACGGAGCTACCGCCAGCAGAGTCGCACTCCCCAGTGACCTGCCTCTCCAACCACATGCAGCCTCCCAACAGCAAGTTACTATAGAGCTCCCACAGTCTAATTACCTTTCCAAAGGCCTGCCAGCCTGTACATTAAGCTTTGGGGGACATTCAGGTACAAACAATAACACTTGTTATTGTCTGTTTTTGTTCAGGGACATCTGCGTGGATTTGAAATTATGACTCATTGTGGCTTTAGTTTTAGACATACATTTATGAACCAGTAAAATGTTGAGAAACTGTGACTTTTCCCTACATGTATGATCCCCAAATATTTAGTCTCCTGCTTAGTGCTGGATTCATAGTAACCCTTAATTCATTCACTGATTCATTAATACTGCAATGATTAATAGAATACTTACAATAGGTCAGGCAATGTTACAATATATATTATATTGTAAGAGTTACAATATAATGTGAGAGATACAAAAAAATGACCTAACAGTGTTCTAGTTTAGGTCTAAATAATCATAATATCAAGGCTTTTCAGTTACATTTTTCCTGTCGTGAGATGTTTTTTACATGTTCAAGGTTAATTTCTTTCTTGTTTTGTGTGTATTTTAGGGAAGGGTCTACAGGGTATTCGGGGTCTCACTACTAGATTGGACTCATAGTGATCAGCCTGTTTACAGTCTCCTAAGAGCTGGAATTACAGGCATGGGCCACCATGCCCAGTCTCAATTGCTGTCTCATGCCCTGGGGGTAGCACCAGCATGGCAGACCTAGGGATTGAACCCCTGGCCTCTGTGCCTGCTTGCAGGCATTTTAATCTGCTGAGCTATTTGGCCGGCCCTCAAGATGAATTTCTAACGGTAAGGGAATTAAGTTGTTCTGAGATAGGAGCTGACATTTAGCAAATAGAATCACAGGCTTCATATTTCACGTTTAGCCCATTATCAGGGCTATTATCTAGTTCAGAACTTGATATGCTGAAAACACCGTAGTTTCTGCTCTTGCATCTTACAGCAGAAAGACCAGATGCTATTTCCATCAGCTGTCCATCCCAGTACAAAAATGCAGGCTACTTCCTTGATCGATTTGGTTTCACCATGTTGCACTGAGTGTTTCTTAAAGAGGAAGAAACTGGAATGAACCAGGAGTTGGAAGTCTGAGATTCTGAAGGCAGTGGAGCTTGCCAGAAATACATAGCTGGTGGAGGAGGATAATTCCGGAGCATTTCCTTCTTGTGATTTCTGCTGTCTTTTATTCCCCCCTCCACACACTCCTCAGTTCCTCCACCTCTTCCTGCAACTCAGCAACTAAACTTAACAACATCCACCCAAATATTTAAGATATGATTGGAGAAAAGGAATCACAGGGTTTATTGGCATTCCTCTTGATCTTTAGAATTAAGCAAATCATTTCAAGACGATGTTTACCTATTGTACTAAAAACACAGAAATTGTACAACTTGTTCCATTGTTCAGAATTCATGAAGTCTGTGATTTAACATTGAAAATAAACTGGAGAGGTAGAGAAATATTACTCACAGAAAGACCACACTTGACTGACTTGGTCAAATATATTAGAGTATATGTTGGGGACAACTGTTGTAAGTTGTAACACGTTCATTAATTCCATCAGTTCATAACTTCCCATTAGATATGGCTAAAGCAATATGTTTAACTGAGTCTATTCAATATACTTTTATCACTGCTCCATTGTCTGCTAGCAAGTGTTGGTGGTTTTAAATAATATGCAGATACGTTCATTTCATTGGTCTTAAGTACTCCAGCTGATGTCTGATGCCATTCTCTTTTTTTGTAAAGAACAATACGTCTTCTGAGAGAACATTGCATCATTTAAACTAATAATTTCATTTTGTACCAAAGAGAACTGTAACTAGTCCCCCAATGAATGAAAGTATTAATCATTTATCCAGCTTGTGGGCATTATGTACATTTATCACTACTGCTGAATTTCATATAGTCAGGATTTCTTGATTATTGATATACTAACTCAGGAAAGTGTTGCCTACCATTTCTCTTAGCTAAGATAGAACACTTTTTTAAGCCAAAGAAATAATGGCTAATCTATCATTCCTTCTGAAATTAAAACATCTGTTATGTTAATAGGCCATAAATGTCTGTTGTGTCACTTCATTTACCCAATCTTAATTTTAGCACTGTATGGGAAATTTTTCTAAATGTCATACTTTCTTAGATTTTGTTTCAATCCTTGAATGTATTGAAAAACCTCCTTTTGTACTCCCCATTGCAGCTACCATTATAAACATTTGAGGTTGCTTAAAGTAACCATTTGTTTTATTAAGCCAAACTTCTTTGTTTCACTTTCTGTCTGTTGGAATTAACTCAGACTCTCCTCTTTATATTTACATCTGCTGGATATTCTTGCTGTTGATATTGTCTAAGAACTACCAGTCTTTAATTTACAACAGGAAGACAGTGCTAACGTTCTGACTGCTGTGATGAGCAGATTTATATTAAGTATTAAAGGTAAGAATGTCTTGGCCTCTGACTTATTCTTAATTTTAACACAAAAATTTTATTTAGGAGACTCAAACTGACAAATTTATCCGTATGGAAGACAATAAACCAGATGCTGAAATATAGTCTAAATCTTCTGTAATCACTATAACTAGTTGATAAGGAACTTATCTCCTCAGGGCTGCTTCAGCTTAACGCATTAATGAGTCATGACCCGGCCTGTGCTCATTTGTCCTCTCATCTTACTTAATCTGGCAAGGATTCAACAGTTATTGATTACTGCCAAAGAGGCTTCACCCTGTATTAGAAATCTTGCCACAGCACCACATTATTTCTCTGGTGAGAATCATGGAAAAACAGTTGGGAGTTTCTGTTAACTTATAACAGCCATTGGTTTGAATCGAAGCTACCTGAAGATTGTGGAAATTCATCTGATGCAAAGGAGAAATTCCCTGGAGGTTGGAAACAGATACAGCTTTACATCAATTCTTGTAATAACAAAATGGTCTTACCCTGCTTGAATCAACCAGTTATCTCATGTGTATCTTTATGTTATGAGACAGTTGAAGCCTGAATTATAGGTTCATATCTATTAGGTCAATACAGGTTTCTGAATAGCCACAAGGCAGGTCCTTCACTCCTCTTAGTGAGCATTTCATTTCACATGAGGCAGTGGACAATAGTGGTCTCACTATGAGGGTTGCACCATATATAGCGAATATCAGTCACAATTTTAAAACTTCATAAGAGAAAACATAAGTAAATATTTGTGAAATATTTGCTTCTCTGTAAACACAAAAAATGGTTTGAACATTGATGAAAGGATACAAATACAACCCCTTTCTTTGCATTCTTCTTGATATCTTGTAGCACTCCATTCATTTTCAGTCCAATCTACTTTTCTCTAGGGAGGCAGTATTTTCTTCTGGGAACATTATGGGTTACCATTACTGCTATGAAAAATTTCTCCTTTAATTTTGAAGCTCCATTGTTTGTGACATTAAGATTGTTATCAGAATTCTAAGGTCAAGTGAAATGAGTCAAAAAAACTGAAGCATAAAATATTTTTTTCCACCATTTTAAAACCTTGTGATTAATTTGCAAAGATCAGGAAAAGGACTTTCCTTACACTGTCCTTTGATGTTAATTCAATCTTAGCTTCCAAATTTTTACTTTTTGCTGTGTAATTGGCAAACCTGATATCTAGCTTAAACTTGGCAAATGGTAACCGTGTTCTTTTCTTTGGTGCTTTTGCTGAAGTGAGTCCTTTGGGACATCTGTAGGTCAGCTCTTGTTGATGAGCTACGGACAGGGGAAGTGCCTGCACTTTGGAAATAGCTCCACATTGTACATAGCAGAAGAAGTCAAGCTGCAAAGGTCAGGCAAGAGCATATATTCTGATGCTCATAGGTGCCCCAGGAAGCATCCTATGGAATCTGAGAAGCCAGTCTCTGGGGAGAGGGAGAACACTGTGTTCCTGCCCAGTTGTCCTCTTCTGCTGCTAAGGCAGTGGTGACATGCCCCCAGGGAAAGTCAACCATGCTCAGGTGACGGGAGAAAGAAAAATGCAGTTTAGGATAGAGTAGGAAAAATGAGTTGAGATAATTGTGAAGATAAAGTGACCTTTCCTTTCCCTCTTTTTTTGGATTTACTCTTTTTCATGGGATGTCTGGGAATGTAGCAACCATCCTGTGGCTTTGCAGGAACCAGTCTAATCAGAAAGACCACCTTGCCAAGAGTGGCAAAATNGTAAGTTGGAAAGAATATGGGGTTTTCCTTTTTATTTTGTGGTTGGCAGAATTAAGTAACATACCAAGAAAGAGAAGAATTTCAACAATAAATATTTTATATACTTAAAAAGTGATTTTTTAAATGTTAACACTAAGATAGTTCTTTGAGTTGAGGATAAATGGACCTTTGTGTAGTAAGTTCCTTTGTAGTTGAATAAGCAGAATCTTCCCGGAGGTCATGACTTTCAAATCTCATTTGGGGTCTACTATTTTTCTTCCTTTACCCTTTCCATCCCTCCTCTTTATTCCTCTTGTGGTGCTAAGAATTAAGCCTAGAGCCTCATGCCTTCTAGGCAAAAGTCCCACCACCAGTCATTCCCTGCTATATATTCTGTTAATGTAAAATTCTTTAGAAAGAAAGCTGTAAAGTGCAG
>NDGM011185903.1:0-18147 GCA_002564305.1 Octomys mimax
GCCCGCGTTTCATGGCTGAGCATCTGCACGCAGGCGTGCGCCGCAGTTCTCAAAAGCTGAAGTGAAGCTGGAAATAATGTTTCACCTCCGCTCAAAAACAAGCTTAGTGGTTTTATTTATCATTCTACTTTTAAAAGTAATACTTCTTTGCAGATATATTTAAATGCTGTATATTAATACCCAGGTACAGCTGCTTGATACATTCAATACGAATAGTTCCAGTATTTTCCAGTATTTAGCCAGCACCGAGTATATTCAATCCCTCTTCCCTTTTTAAAAATATATATGGTAATTTATCCATTTGGAATCAGCAAAACACTGGATTATATTTGTTTATTAAATTATATTCACTTACTTCATAGCATACTGCTGTACTCTAGGTATGACGTTGGATAAGAAATAAACCCTACTCTCTGGAATTCTGCAGAAGTTAATCTATTGAACTAGTGTTTTGTTCACCGTTAGTTATTTTCTTGGTTTTTGTTTGGAGACAGGGTACTGCTACGTAGTTGAGGTGTCCTCGAACACTCCTATTCCAGGCTGCCCTTCAGCTCATGTCGATCCTCCTGCCTCAGCAGCGCAGGATTCCAGGCGCGCACCCGCTGGCCCTGTTGCTCAGGCTCAGTCATTACTGTGTAAGCAGACCCCAGAAATTCATGGGGCACTCTGTGGAGACTCACAGGAGAGCCTGTGGTCTGTTGAGTCACGTGACTCTGGCACAGAGCGGCTCCACCTAGAGGACTAAGTGAAATCCCAGGAGGACAAGATGCTGTGTGGGCTGATCTTTAATGGAGTCCTGTGGAAAGGAGGAAAGGGCCGCTCCAGGCAGAGAGAAGTCCATGGCAAAAGAACAGGACTCAACCTGAGGCAGCGCTAGCTGCTCAGGGCACTCTGCCTCCTTGGGTCTTAGACTAAGTCCTCCCACTTCATTTCATATTAATTCTCTCATATCAATAATTCACAAGCATAAAAATACTTTGAGACCTTTTGCTCACTGTACGGACACACTGAAGCCAGACTGGGAGGCTGTTGCTTTGAACTGAACAGGTGACCATCGCTTGGGCAGCGAGGGAGGAGTCTTTGAGACCCATCCTATTTAAAACCGCACATCAAAATGTAGAGTTGGAGGATACTAAAGTAAGTGACCCTCTCCTTATCACACTCCCTTGGGGACATTGGACCAATCCATGACAGGGACCCTGTTACTCATCTTCTAGGTGCTGGGTTGTGTCCAATACAGCAATCACTTTAGCTCAGTCTCCAGTACAGCAAAGCTTCAGTGAGCCGGAACCCCAAAGCCCCCCATTATAATTTGATCTCACTTTTCATTTTTGGAAGGAAAGTTATAGATAGAGGCTGTGATCAGACAAGCAGATAACGTGAGAGACGCTGAGTTTGGAGCCCTTCTGGTGCACTGCCTGCTGCATTAGAAACTTTTTGTTACTCTCTACAAGAGTAGGAGCTCGGAGTGTGAGGGAATCAAGAGAGATTTATTTCAGAGAATCACTGCAGAGGTGTCACACAATGAACCACACTGTCTGTTGCTCTTGGGAGACAGCAAGAAACTAATATCTACAGGTCCTCAGGCATGGAAGATGACAGCCTTCATAGGCAGACAGATTTGTGCTAACCCAGGAAAAGGTCTAATGTATATATAAATAATCGAGAATCTGTAAGACCATACCCTGAAATTCCCAAGGTATCAAGGTTCTAAGTGGTTTAAATGACTATCATGTTGCCCCTTAAATCCTGTATACACAGAGGTCACTTTCAGCATTCTCGGATAAAATTTCACATATTAGGATAAATTACATTGACTGGTGAAAAGATTTGTCATCAATTCCAAAAGAAAATTGGCCTCTTTAATGAGTATTTCATTTTTTGTGTAAAGTTCTTTATTGATGGTCAGTAGACAGGGTTTGCTTACACATAGTTGCCTAATATTCCCTTGTAAGGTTTTAATAGACTCCATGTTCCTTTGAGTCTAGATGTTTTTCCTGGTATTGGAGGTGTGGAATGTTTGTTTCCTTTCTAACATCCTAAAACAATCTCATACATTTAAATGACACAAAGAAGTATTGATATAACAGCTACTGTCATAAGCTGGTAGACTCAGAAAAAAATCAAGACATGTAGGATTTGCATTTGTATGGAACTTATAAGTCATGAAATTGGTTTCAGGGGTAGGTAAGTTTCCTTCAAATAAAATCAGTTATTCCAATAAATATTGGTGAAATGTTTGCTATTCATCAGGTTATTCTTCATTATAGTATTTCTGATGTTAGATGCTAGGAGGAGGGGGGTCTATAAAGATTTTATAAGATACAGGCTCTTCCCACTAAGCCTAAAATGCAGCACCTAGAAGATGAGCAACAGAGGCCCTGTCAGGGATTAGGGATTAGTATGATGTCCTCAAGGGAGTGGGGAGAGGAGAGGCATGCTGGGATGACAGAGGTGAAGCAGGTAGGGTTTTCAAGACATGAAGAGCCAGCTTTGATAAGGTGGTAGGACCTGAAGATGATACTTGGGTGAGTGAGGAGAAGCCAGAGACCTGGAGAAGCACATAGCTCTGGGGGCTGCAGATCATATGGGTGACAGAGGCACCCACAGTTCCAGTCCCTCCTCTTCTGGAAGTGTACAGTAATCACATCCTAAAGAAGGATGCTTTGTGTGTATCAGACACTGAATAGAAAAGAAGTTCTTAATCACAACTGTTAGAGAGTTTTATTAAATCTTCTGTTTTTAAACAAGAGGGTGAGATCCTGTTGAGGGGCAGTCTAGTGACCTACCCTGTGCTTCCTTCTTCTTGCCAGCACAGGCAGTGCACAGAGAACGCTAATGGTATGTCCTTAGATGCCAGCTGGTACATGTCAGGGTACCCCATCACGTTTATCTAAGTAATGAAATGAAATTATTAGTTTATTTTGAAATGTGAGTGCCATGCCAGTGTGAAGACAGCATATCTAAGACCTAACAATATGTTGCATGTCTTAGCTTGTTCATCTGTAAAATGGGGCTAATGATTGTATTACTGTGCAGTTATGAGAAGGAAAGAGATTAAAGAGAAGGGAGCAGGGCAAGTACTACCTGATACATCGTACTATGTTTTGTTTTGTTGAAGAAGATATTTATGTGAGAAAGCTACTCCTGCAAACTGCTTTTCTAAAAAAAGAGTGGACAATGTTTCTAAGGGCGAATGGTCCAGGTATCTATTCCGAGCACGTAGTAGATGCCTATTCGCCATCTGTAATTTAACCTGTCAATCTCATTACAAATATGAGCTATGAAGTTGGAAATGGGTATCTGAACAGGGAAGCTATCTGTAAGCTTTGTAACACAGATACAGATACGTTGGAAAGAAACAGTCTGAACAACTCAAGAATCTTTGCACTGCAATCTCAGTAGGGTGCCATTTCTTTTTCATACCTTAGCTGGAAGAATATTTTGACCCCCAAGGACTTGTTTAGATTTGACGGGGGAATAACATGGGTACATTTGCTGTTTCTATAATTGTGCAAACCTCTATTTGAAAATACTTCAAATGAAATAGGAAAATGTTAGACTGATTGCTTTATGCACAAAATGTTAATTTGTATATGTGTTATGTGGAACACTGTTTTAACTTTCAGAACGTGTATTCCTGTTTGTTCAGATTTCAGGATAATGGGATTCATTAAAAAAGAATGAAGAGGTACATTAACTTGTAAAATTACTTGATAATTCTAAAAATGTAAGAGTACAAAACACTGAGTTTTTCGATTATTTTCCACGGTTATTTGAATACTAGGAGCTAGATGTGTTTAACTATAATTTTAGGAGAATTGCTTTCTCTGTCATGGAAATGATTTCAGAGGTAGATTCCTAAGTGTCTCTTCAAGGAATATGACTAAAAATGTAAATAGGATGTAACTGTGCGCTGGATAATTACCACCTAAAGAAAATTTTCATCTTAGCTAAAATATAGCATACCATTACATACATGCATTAGCATTATTACTTAAGATCAATTAAGATTTTGTCAAATAAAACATGATTTAGTCCTTGTACTAAAGGAAAATGTGTCAACATCAGGAGAAGACGTCCTAAGCAAGTGCAAATTATATTCATTAGGAACAAAAAAACCCACACCTGCAAATATTTGTCCCTTTCTGTAAATTTCCTATTGAAACTCTGGGGAATTCAATAGTGTGGTAAATGTAATTTGTAGCTCTTTACAATTACATTCTAAATAGTTGAAGTCTAGAGGGAATTTGCCTATTTGATTTTCAAATTTGCATCACTTAAAATCCAATCAGGCCAACTGTTCAGATTTTTATTAGATATGAAATACACGAATGGGTTCAGAGCCTGCACTGTGTATTGAAAGAATATATCTGATTTTACAGCGGGCCTTAGCTAACAGGTTCAGTCAGCTTGTGGCTCAACCCCACTCCTGTAAAGACTGTTCACTAACTGCTTGAATTGCTAACATATTATACCCTTCGATTTTCAGTAATCGGTGTTTTATAAGCCAGCAGATTGCCTTTGATTTTTGAGAATTTGTGGTAACATATTGAGCTTAACAGATTTATGCAGGAATGTAAAATAAAAATAGCGTAGCAGGCGCCCGGGATTTTAGAACACAGAGGGAATGAGGTTTACAGATGGTTGATACAGATAATGGCACTGAGTAATTTAGCCATGTAAGGTAATCTGTTGTTGACAGAATATATTAACATTTACCCGACATATTCAGGTGTTTGCGTTTGGCCATATATTCAACCTAGAGTGAGCCATGTCATTTGTACTGTAAGCCTAAACTCTGAGAGCTATAAACCATGCACGGGTTTGAGGATTTATTTTAGGGAGCTAGTCTAAGAGTTTGCCAAAATATTCTATATAATTTATTCAGTCCCTCTGCCT
The DNA here is from genome assembly GCA_002564305.1 of Octomys mimax. Classification (NCBI taxonomy): domain Eukaryota; kingdom Metazoa; phylum Chordata; class Mammalia; order Rodentia; family Octodontidae; genus Octomys; species Octomys mimax. The sequence goes on from NDGM011185903.1 coordinate 4,903, forward strand.
TTAACATCATCAGTTTTTCTCACTGCTTGAAATCTGAATCATCAGCGAATGGTTAAGGGACCCTGATGTAATGAATGGCTGTGGCTGTATTCTTGCAGGAGGGGATCTACGGAAAGCTTCAGAGTCCACCAGTTTTCTGTGCTTTTGCACGCCACGGGTTCAGGTTTACCCGGCCTGCTCTGAAGTTGGGGTCATTTCCTTTTGCAGTGACATTTTTGTTCACAGAGAACACACTGGTTATTCCTAAGGGGCAGGTCACGCAGAGACTCTGGCCATCGCCAAAGCACGGGATCCAGTCTCACCATTTTTCAGGTAACCCTGCGTCAGCTGGGAGCTCGGGGTGATAGCTAAGGACTCAGTCATTTGTTTGCCTCTCCTGGTCTTCCCTGTCTTCTCTCCTGTGCAGCAGTGAAGGAACAATATCCGAATGTCATTCTGTGTCAGATCAGAGGTCAAGGCAACACCATTAATCTTTAAAGAAGCTGTGATCTTCAGACTCTACCAAACTTCTCTCTATACCTAAGTCTGGCACGGGGAAAAGCAAGTGCTCTAGGACAGTGGCTCCTCCTGCTGCTGTTTCCACTTGGAGAGAACAATCAGGTGTTGGGTAAGTCAGGAGTTACACTCCTGCTGCTTAGTGGGGGTATTGAGTAGGGGGGAGCAGAAGGTTATGGTGGCAGTGTCCCCTGCAGTGCTGGGGTCCCAGGCACCTTGCAGTGGGCAGGATGACAAAATCCACTAAGAGGTTGTATGACAGTTGGCTGGCAGAAGGGGAGGGGTCTGAAGGGGTGAGAATTCTCAAATCATTCTGCAGATAGTGAGCCATAAAAGCATGGACACAAGCAGCTTCACCCCATTTGCCGCCCCTCCAGCTGTGATTGATGGACCTAGACTTGGTCCCCTCTTCAGGTCCCCCAGTCAATACCAAGGCCAGGCCATTTTACCAAACAAAACCAGCTTCTTTCGTTCCTCTTTCTTAAACTTGCTCTAGTCACTATCAGGCTTCCTAAAGGGCAAGTCCTTTGGAAGGCCCCCTCTGGCCCCTGTATGGAGGCATAACTGTCATTCGAAGGAAGGGTTGCAAGTCAGTAAATTTGCCACTTCTCTTTGGCCACCTGGTGTATGAGAGAACTATGGTAACCAAATCCCAAAGGGAAAGCCCTCCTCATCCCCCAGTCCCTTAAAGGACAGTGACAACAGGCTGAATCACAAAGATAGCGGGCACACTGAATGAGCCTTGGGATCTGGCAGAGAATAGTACCCAAGGGACAGATGTTGCAAACCACTGTGGGGGCGGGTGTGTGTGTGTGTGTGTGTCCCTGTAGTGGAGAAAGCACAGACACAGCAGTTAACGACAGTGCAGAGCACGAAGCAGTGAGAAGTAAACATGAGGAAATCTGAGTGGTTCTGACTCCCTGCCCTACAAAAAAATCTGTCTTCAGTAGAAAAAGAACAAACGTTTCTCCAAGCCAGCAGTCAACCCCATCACAGCGATGGGACCTGATACCCTATTCCCAATTAGTTCCCAGTGCTATGGGAATTTCCTCCTACAGGAATTTCTTTCCATTTCCAAAAGGTCAAATTCAAAAAAAATGCAATTATGAGTCTGAGCAAATCCTAATTGATAATTAAGCCCCTGAGAGAACCATTTAGAATATTTTGACTTCTTGAGACCCAACATCCCACTAAGATGAGGGAGGAGGAAGAGGCAAAGAATTCAGACTCTTCTATGTGTGATAATGGAGACTGAACACCAAACTTTCACAATCAGCTATATCTCCAACCAAGTTTATTGTATTTGGAGACAGGACCTCAGTACGTGTCCCAGGCTGGGCACAAATTTGTGACCTTCCTCCATCAGCTTCCACAAGTGCTGACAGGCGTGTGACACCTCACCTGGCTAAAATTTCCAAATTTTAAAGTTATTTCCTGAGTGCGTCCACCTCGCTTGACCAGTGAGAACTAGTTAACACCAGTTCTATTGGGTTTTAGGTCCCTGTGAATAACAGGAGTATTTGATCACTGTCACTGTCACCTGCTCCTTGCTGAGACATGATACCTAGTGCCCACGATTTAAGCAAAGAGAATTTATTTTAGCTTATATTTCAATCAATAGTCAGCTGGCGGTAAGTCAGGATAGCATGGTAGAGGAGAAGCTTCCGAAGACATGACACAGATGAGGTGGATGGGGGAGAAATCCTTCTGGTCCATACTCCCAATGCGCCCATGCCTCTAGTGACCAGCAAGTCTGCCCAAAAAAACCCCCTTAGTTTCATACCTTCCAAAAGCACCCTCCTGGGGGACATCTAGGTACAAAGCATGATGATCACAAAGTGCAATGCTGCAAATCAAACCGCCATACTACCTGGAGGACTAGAGCAGTGTGAACAGTGTGTGGCCTCGGTCGTCAGGGAATGCAGCTGGGCTACTCATGGCTTCTAACAGACTTCCTTACAGAGAACTCTGCTCTCTCAGGGCAAAAGGAGGGCTGGCATAGTCATCCCACCAGGACTCTGGACTTTGGGGAGTATCATGAATGGGTGCTAATGTTGCCCCAACTGGCATCATTTTCTGGCTGCTCCTCAGAGGTAGAAGCAACAACTAAGAGAGGGCAGGGTGGTGGCAGTTGTTAGACCAGACTGGGCTCCTGTGGTATATCCTAGATAACCAGGGGTGGTGGGAGGACACTGAGCTAGTGGTCCCAGTCCACCCTGGAAGAAGAAAGTGGTGCAAAAGAAAGGTGCCTATTGGTTTCCATTTGATTCATGCCCTTTCTAGTGGTTAGTAGGAAGGGACAAAGGTCAGACCTTTCTCTTCTGTCTCACTAATTTCTGAGTGTTCTCCCTTGGGTCCCAGGGCTCTGCTGTGCAGCACTAGAGCTGGCCATGGACAACAGTCCCAAGTGTGAAAGAGGGCAGCCCACTCTCTCAGCAGGGAAGATGAAAAGACTGAGCCAGACCTTCAAGGCTCCCTACTCTCCCCCAAGACAGGACCTGCCACAAGAGAGGAGCTAGACTTTTGGCAGGGACACGGGTCTTTGTCTGGGTGAGACTTTGGTGATTATGCCATCCTCATGGAACACTTCCAGGAGCAGCTATGGCTGCCAGGGCTCAGCTTAGAATCTGGGCTTGTTGTCCTGTCCCTCAGCCCCAGTCTGCCTTGCTAGGTCCAAGAGCTGGACAAGTTCCTCAGCCAAGATCCAGTCATCACCCAGATAACTAAAGAAAGAGCAGCAAGCCAAAAAGGTTCAGAAATACAAGGAAGTGAAGAGCCCAAACACACCATATAGCAAGACGACTGAGTGCTATGTGTGCTTCCCCCACTGCCAACAGCTGCACCAGAAAGCTTTGCCCTCCTGCCACCTATACTCTTCTGAGCCTTGCTCTAGGCCCTTCTGGGCTGTCTTAGTGTGGACAGTTCTGAAAGCTAAAGGGAAGGCAGAGAAAGAGAGCAGGGTTGAGCTCCCTGGTGCTGGCCTGTTGGATCACTGCAGACTGAGGTATTTACCCATTTCAATGTAGACCTGTTATCCAACTGTCACCCCCCTCTTTCAGGTGCTTCAGTTGTCTGTCACTACCAAAGAGCACCAGTACTACCCTTGAGCTACCTTGTCCCCACCTTTGTAAATTGTTCCTATAGTAAGGCCTTCTCAGGTTGTCATCAATTAATCACGTCTTCTGTTTCTTTCTGGAACTCTGACCATGCCCGGTTCCCTGGGTCAACCTGGTTTACAACCATTGTCTCCACACTCCATAGGCAGTGCTGGCTCCAAATCTGAAAACACAGGCAGAACGTTGGGTCCCCCACAACCCTCTCCTTCCTGAGGCTCCAGCCAAATGCGAGGCCACTCTACTGGCCTTCATCCTGCTCTAGCCCATTGGCAGGCCTTCAGGGTACCAAGTCCCTCTGGTTTGTACCAGAGCAGAGGCTCATTGCCCTGGCAACAGCACCTTTGTGACTTCACATAGTGAAGTCACCAGGAGATAACACTGAATGTTCTGTCATCCTAGAGTCTTGGCCTCCTCAGAGACAAAGACAGCAGCCTAGCCCGCCCAGAGCGCTCCATCCACAGTATTTCTGAGGTTGCTACTGGCCCCTTAGGGATGTAGATGACAGCCTTAGAAGCACTGGACACTCAAATGGCCGTGAATATGGGTGTCCTGAAGCAAAGAGGTTGTAGTGTGAGGACAAACTAGGAGAGGTCTCCTTTAGAAAAACCCATTTCACATATTCTCAGTGCCTAAAGTTCAGTGTAGCAACCAAGATCATCTACTGCAAAGGGCTACATAGAGAAATTTCTTCCAAAGGAAATGGAAACCCCGATGCTATTAAGCTATGCTCCACTGTCCATGCCAGTGAGATCTTTGAAACGTCAGATGAAGTCTATGTCATGATGGACCTCAGTGAGGGGAGCCTCCTCCAAATGCAGGGAGCCCTGTGAGACAGTGATACTCTTGAGAACTTCCACCAGCTCTCCTTGGCTATCTAGTACCACCACAACCTACAGGTTGTCATCTGCAGAGACCTCAAGTGTGAGGACATTGACATGAAGCTGACCTAAGCTTCTCCAAGGGCTATACCTGGGACAGGAATGATGAAATTTCATGAAGCCCTTCTGATGTCAGCAGTGTGTGTGGCCCTCCAAGGTGATACAGCACATCCCTTACTGGTCCATGGTGTTCAGCTCCTGGAGCTTGGCATTAACCCTTTCCAGTGGTACTGGCCCTGCTGCAGAGGAGAATGCATGTCACTGTGCCACTGCACATGGGGAGAGTGCCTGGAGGTGGCCCACTGCCCCAGGGCTGCAGCTGGGTGACTTCAGCCATCAGCAGGACAAGAACTATGAGGGTGACAGAGCCAGGGTTCCTGGGGCAAGAACGCTGCATGGTGACAGGGGAGACCTGACCCTGTCAGGCCATTGGACAGGCTGTGGGCAATAAGCCTTGGGACAGGATGGGCCAGGCTGAGAGGGCCCAGGCTCTGACCTCATTGTGCTGGGGCAAATCTGCAGGGTGGCCATGGTCACAGATGTCAGGGGGCCAGTAAAAAGATGGCTGAAACTAAGTGGCAGGGTGCAGAAGGAGTGCGATAGAAAATCTTACTTGCATGTTAGAGTTATCTTTGGGACTGTTTATTTAAGTCCTATGGATGAGCTTCCCCTCTCCCTTCACAGGTTTCATTAGACAAGGCAGAGTATTTGGCTCTGGGGTGTGCTGGGCTTTCAGCAAGTATTTGGTTCCCACTTCGATTCTATCTGTGCTTCCAAGCCCTTTTCAGATGTTACTGCCACCCCAGTGACAGCTTTATCCCATGCTTTACCAGAAGAGTCTCATTTTTCTGTTCCCTGAAGCCTCTTCTGTTTCCACACCTTGACTGCTCTTCGTCACCCTCCCAGACCTGAAGCAGATACCTCATCTTCGCACAGTTCCCGCAAGGGAGGCACAAAGATAGGGACATGACCCACGTGGCGCCCCTGCACTCACAAACCTATCGCTGTGAAGTAGCAGCCAAGTATTTTTGATTCCTTCATTTTTCCTCAGATGCCCAAACTGCTGTCCCAATTCCCTGCACTGCCAACTTTCTTCTGTGTGGACAAGGAAGGCCCACAGGGAAGAGGTGGCAGAATTTCTTTTGCACCAGCCATGGGAGAGGTCAGATGGGGAGGTGCAAATTACAGGCAAGCAGAGTCCTGTAATAGAGTCCTTGCCATCTTGAGCTTGTCTCTGGTTATGGCTCCCCCAACTATGGTGTAAAGTTAGCCCCAACTGCTTCACCTGAAAAATGGGAGAACAATAGATACCAATTTTGTGGGTTTTCATGAGATTTGAAGGAAGATCTTTCATGTCTCGGTTGGTGTGCATGAAACTGTCAAAACATGTCACCAGATTTGAGTTCAACTTTAATTATGAGCTCAGTGCTTATTCATTAAGTTTTGGTTCTGGTCATTAGAATGAGGTCCAGTGTCATAGGTTTTATATTTCATTTAGTTTATTCTTCCAGAACATTATGAAGTAGAAGTATGTGACATTTTATAATTGGGCTGGAAGAGGACATGACTCACCTTTATTTCCATGATTAAAAAAGAGAATAAATTCAGTCTTTGTATTCTAGACTATGGATCCCCTTTTTTGATTCACTCCTGACACCCTTCTGTTCCCTTCCTCTATGCCATAGATGTTGCAGCCATCCAAAGGTCTCTATTTGTGAAACCGTTGACCTCGCTTGATTGTTACTCCAACTTTTCTGCTAGCCAAATTACCTAAACTCTTGAAAAAGCATAATTAGAGTCAGCAAGCTGTGAAGTTTTGTGTCTTCTTTCAATACAAGGTTCAAGAGGCAATGCAGAAGGAACAAAAAGAAAGCCTTCAGGTCAACTGCATTGTGCCTACTGGTCCCAAATGTCTAATGCTAAAGGCCTATGATGACAGTGCAAAGATGCAAAGTATGCACTGGATTGTGAATTATTTTGAAAGAACCCTGTGCATTTTCTCTAGTCACTATCATTGTTATTCAGGGAACATAGATGATTTATGGTGCAGACAGAAGACAGAATACTTTTGATATATTTAACTTCAAATCTACTGTTTCAGAATTGGTTAGAAACAGTTCTTCATATTGACTTCAGAAGAAATGCTTCTTCTGTTTGAATAAAACAAAGATTAAAATGATGCCCAGTTGTTTCTGTGAATGCTATCTCGAATCTGTATAAGTCTTCATTTCTTGGATATCATTTCAGTCCAAACCAGATGTTTCCCACAACCTAAGCAAATCAGTTTAAAGTATATATTTTCGCACAAATATCTGAGACGCTTTACTATGGCATAATTTGCAAGCATGACACAGTATTAAATATTAAATATTTATTGCACTGTATCTGTGGATCTCATCACATTGGTAACCACCCTTTTCAAATGTGCTATGTCCCACCCCTACCATGTTGATAATCTTGCTCTTTAAAAAAAAAAAAAAAAAACAGCATAGTTCAATATATTGCACTCTGGAAGCTCAGAGAAGTTAGAGTAGCCAAGAAGAGATGCAAGCTATATTCTTATAGTGCTCAGAGAAGGAGCTAGAATGAGAGGGGGGGTGATATTTTTTATTTAAGTCCATTGTGCTTCATAGTAGGTTGTTGTATAGATCAGAATTGAGAAGCCGTTGGTGGTAGAAACAGTAGAAATATAGTCATTGCTGGCTTTCTCTTGCTCTGTCAGGATTTCAACTTCCTGTAGTAAGACTGCAAACACTGCACACATTTCTGGTGTCCCCAGAGGGTTTGTGGGATCATGCAAAGGGCATACCTGGAGGAAGCATGCTCTGCCAAGAGCCAGCACAGACCCAGCCATCATCCCATCCTGACCAAGCAGAGTTCCCAGGATGGCACCTACATAGCAGAATTCTGGTGGGAAGTGAAAAAGAATGGCTCTCTCTCTCATCAAGTTGTCAGTGTAACAGGATTTATTCAACTCCTATTTACACCAACACTATTACACAGAGGTACATGAATGATTGGATATAAACACTAGGTAGAATGATTCAAATCTAAGAGCGAATCTCCTTAGGGGCTCTCTATGTCCAGTGAGATATAACAGGGTTACTCTCTACTTCCTCCTACCTGTGACTTGAACAGATCAACTTAACATTTATAACTTGTACTTGTTTTATGCACTAAGACTCCAAAAGTTTGCTTGAAATTTTGCCCCACCCTAGCCAGTGCATTTATATATAATGATTTGCATTTTAATTTCAGACAAATTATTTCTCTCTTTAGGAATTCACACAAATCCTTGCTATCATAAAAAATGATCTTGTGACACCTTAGTACAAATTTATGCCTACATACCTATAATTATGTATTGAAAGTTGATGAGGAAATAGATGTTGAGAAGGTGGAGTTCTTTCATACAATATCTAAGAGCCATGCACTTATGTAATTGAGACAAAAGAGACAGCAAAGGCCATTTCTTAATTACCACCTACTTCCAGAGACTGAATAATGAACACAAAATTCATTATTAAACTTGAGCCTGAGATCTTATTTGTTCAACCCATTTCTTGGAAATATCTGGATGTTGGAAACCACTTCCTCTGGTTGCAGTGTGTATCTCAGAATATCTCTTAGCCACCTTCATGGATGAAAGGGCAGACAGAAACAGATCCTATTACAGAACCAGAATGAGAAGCATAATGTCTTACGTGTTTTATTCAGAGCATCTATAGAATCTTAAATCATTCTCATCTTCTGTAAGTCTATATAGTTGTTTTTTTCCCTCAGCATTTGAAGCTATTGGAAGCAGGCTAGAAAAGAAATAAAAATCACGTAGATCTACTGAAGAGTGATGAGTGAGAAATCACAGAATAAGAGGATTTCATGGAGAAAAGTCCCCGAGCCTCGCCCAAACCCCCATTACAGATATGATCCCCATTTCAATATCACCAGTTCCTCTGCAGCTTCCAGCGACAGGGAGCTCCTGAGAGGCCGACCACAAGGTGTCGCGGACGTGGCTAGCCATGGACGCTTTCCAAACCCAGCTCCGAGTTCTGTCCTTGTAGCGCGTTGTGCACTGTGAGTCGCTGCAGGAATGATTCAGCCTGGCCCCATCCCGCTGCATCCATTTATGGATACAGAAGTGCTGTCATTATGTTTGATGTCGCCCCATTTACCCTTTACCCTTATGGGCTCTCCTCTACATCCTAGGGAACTGACCCTAGACATCTTCTTCTCGTCCCCTTGCCAACCAGTGTCCTGTTGAGAGGTGCTGGTGGAAGATATTAGTAGAAGAAGATGGAGCAAGACCCAGGAGATAAAGCGGCTGCTGGGCCTTATCCCTGGCCTTGTAAAGTGTTAGGTGTTTCAGTGGCATGGCAGTAAAAGGAAAGAATGGAAAAGGCCTTTACTGCCATTGAGCTGCACAGGAAGATGGACGGCAGGCAGGTGGGAGGATCCTCTGGTCTGAATCAGGAAGGCGGAGACTTTAAGGGTTTTTGTTAGGGGCAGAGTTTAAGGGGGGTGTTCAGTGACACCCAAGGAGCTGATTGAAGGCTCCCTTGTGTGCGCTGGAAAGGTCAAAGGAAGTTGTATCCAGGGCTAGAGTGCGGAAGAAGGAGAAAAAAGTGGTCATCAGGAAGATAAGCAGTTGTTTTTGAGATTTAGCCATGTTGAATCAGGGCCATAACAAATTTAGCAGTTTGTATTTGGGCAGAAACCGATCATAAAGGTCATTCTTCTCCTTACTTCTTTAGGACCAGGTGTAACAGTGATTCCTCTGCCTGCTGCTAAAACCTCTGAGAGTCTTAGCGTCCCTTGTTAGATTTCTCAGCCTGGCTCTTGCCTCTCTGTCACCATTCAGGGTGACTGAAACTACTTGTATTCTTTCTCATTCCAACCAGAACCCTGTCTCATGTCAGCACCTAGCTCCTCTCGGAGTTGCTGAGAAATTTAAATGCAACAATGTATGAAATCACTTGATGCACAACAGGAAATACCTGTGTTCCTTTTTACCTTTATTCCCCACAACTACCTAATAATTTTTCTTTCAGCTCCTATTGTTACCATCTTTAGCTTAAATTTGCGTATGCCTAATTTCCATTAATAATCCTCCCAGGGCCAGAGAGATAGCTCAGTAGAATAAGTGCTTGTCTGGCAAGCGCAAGAGCTTGAGTTCAATCCCTGGTTTCACCAAATAATAATAATAATAATAATAATAATAATAATCCCTCATGGATTAAATAGGGTCCCCCCTGCCAGATCTTCAGACACCTGAACACAGTGACCTTTGTATCAGGCCTCCTCTGTTCTGAAGTTATCAGTCTGAATTACTTAAAATGATTCCTATGACTTAGCTGTAGTTTCTGTTTTATTCTGGTCACTCTTTTGAAGACCTTGTGGTTGAAGTTCATTCCCTTTTAACCATAATGTTCAGAATTTTAAGAAAATAGCCATGGCTCCTCTAAATAGACATGAGCTAGCGATTTTTTATTCCTTTTACTGTGGCACCCCTTTGCCAACCCTGAACCTCATGTATTTGCCAGGGTATTGTCCTCTCTCCCTCGTGAAGCTGTTCACAATCTAATCCCTGTAACATGTGAATTAACAGAAAACTGATGTGTTTAAAGAAACTTTGCAGATGCGATGCAGTTAGTGACCTTGCCACAGGGAGATTATCCTGATAGATCCACATAGACTTAGCATAGTAACAAGGACCCGTGAAGGTAGACTGGGGAGTCAGAAGAGATGAAAAAAGGGGTGCCACTGGGTGAAAGCTCAACTCACTGACTCTTTCTGTCAAAATGGGAGAAGATGTCATGAGCCAGGCCTACAAAGAGCTGCAGAAGGAAGGCATCAGCATCTCTCCTGAAGTGACCAGGAAGGAACCCTGGACCAGTGACCCCTGGCTTAGTTCAGTGAGACATGTGTCTCATACACACAGAGAAACATAAGACTGACTTTTGGTTTCAGCCACTGAGTTTGTGGTAACTTGTTTGAGTGTGAGAGAAAACATGCACTTCACATGGGACATTGATCTCATGTTTCATTTTGTTTTATCACATTTGTTCCTTTATTCCAGCATAGTGTGGATATATTCAGCCGTGTTTTTGGTTATTTAGTGTGCTAGCTTTCTTTGGAGGATTTTTGTACACATTAATTTGTTCAGCATAGTAATTGTAGTTGCAATACAGATATTGGGCTGGCCAGGAGTCATGAAAGTACAGAGGTTTAAGATTTGGTATGTCCCTTGCAAAGCACAGTGATGTATTAATGGACAGCACTCGCATTTTTGTCCAACTGTATTATAACCCAGCTCCTATTCCTATATCTCATTCATTAGATGATCAGCATAGATTTAAGTATCATTTTCAATGAGAAGTGTACTAGATAAACCTATCACCCCATTCTACCACCCTAGTAATTCTAACCAAAAAAAATGATATCAAAATAGGATAATGAGAAATTTAAACACAATTCAGACATTTCAAAGTTAGGATCCCAGCCTCATCCTATGACCATGCCACAGCATGATACTCCCTAGAAAGAGGAAAAAGAAACAGTTAGGATCTAATTCTACTTTCATTATCTCCTACTTCAGTGGCAAAGGGCTATTTGTCTTACGGTTACTCTTTATGCCTTGTCTCTATGTGAAAGCGCTGGTTTCCAGAAATGAACTATCCTCTGGGACCTTCTGGAAAGAACCACACTTTAAGTGGCCATCAAGTCTACAATTAGGCATCTTGTTAACAGTGGAAGGAGAGTAACCCCTGGCTTGGATTTGTTCTTTTTCATGGGACATTTGGGGTCTTGTTGCCTCTCCTCAGCCACTTACATAAACTAAGCAAGAGCACTATGGTTTGCCCTTTTCCCTGGGTCATATTTTTTCTTTATAGAGAAAGCAATGTACTTTTTCCAAGACACTTGGTTGGAATGGGACCCATACCAATTTGTCTCAGCCGCTGAATGGTACTTACTATGTTATATGGTGAGCTATAAAGTTCTGATCGTAATAAATAGACCTGCTTTCCCAAACCTGTTTCTTATTAATTTAACTTAACGCAGAACATCCAAATTGGCTACAGGATGCTAATTCATGTTTAAAAGCTTCTAAGTTTGGATTACCAATCCTCAGACTATGCCTCCCCAAAAAGCTTTATGAGAAAAGGTGTATTTATCAATTGGATGAATGAGATAATTGAATTTTAGTTTTATTCTAATATTGAGCATCTTCACAGCTACTTTTTAAAATCTATTGGGAATAAAAGCTACAGGGCTTGTATTTCCAAGATTCTGAGTGAAGAAGCTGTTCTAGTGAAGACTGGGGAAAGGGTGGCTTTATCCTCCTGCTGAGTCCACTGTAAAGCCACACTGACCACATCTCTCCCCACCACCAAGGACCCCGGGGAAAGGAGTTTGATGTTTGAAATGTTTCATTTACATATGTTTGTACATTCAAGGCAATATCATGTATTTTAGAAAAGCCTTCAAATTTTCTGTAAGTGACCACCTTCATTTAATGCCATTTGATTACCATGCGCTAATGAAGATAAAAGACACCTACAAGCAAACAGTTGCCTCATCCTGCAATTGATTGGGTTTCAACTGTGCTTGTTCAGGTAGCAAAACCATTAGCCACTTCTTGATAGTTTTTATGATTAGACTTATCCCTGAGTATTGAGCAAGCACTGAAGAATGGGTCTTCCCTTAAGAGGTTGATTTATTAGTTTATATGTAAAAGAACACTGGAGGTTATAAAGGTAACAAAGACCTTAAACATTATATTGATTTTCCCCCTCAGGGCTTTTTTCTTCTTGTTGTATTGCAGGGTAATAAAATTTCACTAGACCCATTGGATCCATAAAATCTGAAGTACAACCACCAACTGATAGAAATGAAATTGTTTGACTGGGGCGATAAGCAAGGGCTTGGCTTTGAACTCTGAGCAGTACAAGTTGTTTTGCCAGCCCCTGAGGGTGAATGACAGCCTGCTGTGCAGGAAAGGACAATTACAGGAGTTCCCAGTTCAGTAATCACTGGGCGAGTCAGTGACCTTTACATGGCCACTGTGTTCTAAAAAAAAAAAAAAAAAAGCTTCCTCGGCAATGCAAAATCAACACCATGCCCTTTAATAGAACATCGAGGGTTGTTTCCTTGGTATGAATTAAAGTAGTCAGTGTAAGGTAGAAGATCATGGAGCAAAGAGCAGAACACCGAAAACAAAAATGCATTCAGAAATCTCACGAGCTTGTTATATTTTCCTTTCCTTTCTACTTTTTTTGGATTTTGTTTTGTTTTATGTTTATTTTTCAGTGAATTTCGGGCTTCCTATCCTGCAGTGTCCTGCTCTGTGCCAGAACAGAGCCTTCTGAGCTTCTGCCCCCTTCTGGGAACTGATCTGAGCAGACTGTTGGCCTCCAAACATCCAGATCAACTGCACCTTGTCTTCTGGGGGGCCAACTCCCTGCCCCCCCCCCAGCAGCTCCCTCACTTAGTAACCCAAGGCCTGGGCATTGCTAATAAGTCAAGCATCACAGAGAAGTGAGATGGGACAACAAGATTTTTATTTGAGTAGAGAGAGTTTGGGAACAACATACAGACAGAAAATGTAGACAAGGTCTACCTAAAAGTGGACCCTTTCATCATCTGGTGAGCTAATCATTAAATGTTAGAATGAGCTAGATAACAAAAATTTTATATTTTATTTATTTTTTATTAATTTTATTGAGAAACAAATAGCAATGAGACAGTTTCAAAACTGA